>OMLM01015562.1:14620-62229 GCA_900302695.1 Helostoma temminkii | reverse complement strand
CTGCAGGAGCCTCTCACCACTGGTTACCATGGAGGTACAGACTTGGGTTTTACAGGTCTATCAATAAAACAGTTGAAAGCACTGCATGTCACTAAGTTAATGAATTCCTATGCTACCTCCTGGCCCGGTCGTTTAGTTTCTCCTCTCCATTCCATTACATATTGTTGGCCCTGAATTGTGGAACAGTTTGCCTTTCACAGTTAGCAAATCTCTCCATTAATTTAAAAAATCATATCCATTGATTATATTATTGACTAGTTTGTTTACTATATTTTTAATTGCAATCAAATATTCCACTGAAATTGGTCAATAAAGCTCTTCTTAAATGTGTAATAGAAATAATGATTAGGCAACAGAAAAAAATAGTGTCACACTGCACTTTTATAGAGGTTAATCTAACTAATGAAAACCCCAAATTCAGTATCTCAGAAAATTACTAGAAATAATGATAATGATAAATATTACTTAGAACCAAAACAAAGAAAGGATTTTTCCACACTCTAGTCAACTAATTAACTCAAAACACCAGCAAAGGCCTTTAAATGGTCTCTCAGTTTAGTTCTGCAGGCTACATAATCATGGGGAAGACTGCTGATTTGACAGTTGTCCAAAAGACGACCATTGACACCTTGCACAAGGAGGGCAAGACACAAAATGTCATTGCAAAAGAGGCTGGCTGTTTACAGAGCTCTGTGTCCAAGCACATTAACAGAGAGGCGAAGGGAAGCGGAAAAAAAGTGTACAAGTGTACAAGCAATAGGGATAACCGCACCCTGGAGAGAATTGTGAAACGAAACCCATTCAAGAATGTGGGGGAGATTCACAAAGAGTGGACTGCAGCTGGAGTCAGTGCTTCAAGAACCACTACGCACAGACGTATGCAAGACATGAGTTTCAGCTGTCGCATTCCTTGTGTCGAGCCACTCTTGAACAACAGACAGTGTCAGAAGCGTCTTGCCTGGGTTAAAGACAAAAAGGACTGGACTGCTGCTGAGTGGTCCAAAGTTATGTTCTCTGATGAAAATTAATTTTGCATTTCCTTTGGTCCTGGTGCTGACCAACTTTATGGAGATGCAGAGTTAATTTTCCAAATCTAGTGCCAAATCTACCAGTACCCGGTTTAAGGACCATGGTATCCCTGTTCCTAATTGGCCAGCAAACTGGCCTGACCGTAACCCCATAGAAAATCTATGGGGTGTTGTGAAGAGGAAGATGCGATATGTCAGACCCAACAATGCAGAAGAGCTGAAGGCAACTATCAGAGCAACTTGGGCTCTTATAACACCTGAGCAGTGCCACAGACTGATCGGCTCCATGCCACGACGCATTGCTGCAGTAATTCAGGCAAAAGGAGCCCCAACTAAGTAACTGTACATGCTCAGACTTTTCATGTTCATACTTTTCAGATTTCTAAAAATCCTTTCTTTGTATTGGTCTTAAGTAACATTCTAATTTTCTGAGATACTGAATTTGGGTTTTCATCAGTTGTCAGTTATAATCATCAAAATTAAAAGAAATAAACACTTGAAATATATCAGTCTGTGTGGAATGAATGTATACATTATACAAGTTTCACTTATTGAATGGAATTAGTGAAATACATCAACTTTTTGAAGATATTCTAATTATATGACCAGCACCTGTAGTAGGGCTGCAACAGCTAATCCATAAAATCGATTACATTTGTATTAACTGTGGTTTTCAGCAAATGCTGATGCATTGGTGCACCAATGTGCATATATACAGAGAATAAGAAACATGTTTGTATGAACAACAACTTGAACATTGACAGTTTTCTTGTTCTTCTGCATTTTACCTCCTGTATCAAACAGTAACATTTATTGTTTATTTATCATTTTGATATTTCAACAAATTCTGCTCCTTAATATTTTATTGCAGGCAGGTTTATGCCCTAATGTTATAATGTGAATTTTATACGAGTATAACTCAATGCTTGTGCAGTTTTGTTTATTTATATTTTGGATATTTACAAGTTTTACTGTTCAAAAAATGGACAAACTTTGTTTTTTTTAAGGTTTAAAATGTTAAAATTACAGTTAAACTCAATGTGGCCTTTGCATTTTTTAAAGTACACTTTTAAACACAAATACCCTGATTTAGGGTTTTATATAGTTATAATAAGCAAAACATCTATTAAGAAAATTGGTTTAGATTTTATCCGATTAATCGAAGAAATAATCGTCTGATTAATTCGATAATCAAAATGATTTAGTTGTAGCCCTGTAATAAAATAATGATAATAAATCAACTTATTGGATTGGGAAAGATGGGAAGATAGATGGACTGCAGACTTGTCTAATGATGAAATCAGCTGTTTTACTTTATTAAATTGCAGCTTTCAGATTCATCAATGATGCTACGTGTTCTTATTTAAAATTTGTCTGTTTTAGACCAAAATTATGTTTTTTCCCTCCTGCCTTTTCTGTGGTGCAGCCACATTTTTAGTTTGCTGTATTACAGCTCAAGCAAAAGTTCTGTAAACAACAGCAAAGCTTTACTGTAGTTGTCACTTGACTTTAGCCCACCTGAATCAGCGGTGGAGTGTAGGCCAATTCATACACATACTGTACATGTGTTGTTTTTTTGCTGCCTGATTTGGAGATTAAAAGTCACAGATGCAGCATGTAGCTAGCAAAATGTCGCGTGTTGGTGAGATTGGCTTCATTCAGAGGAGCGGTAACTACATGACACAAATAACTGAAATGAAACATCACACTGTGAAACTTTATTAGCTTATGACTCTGGATTTCTTTGGAAAGTGAGATCAGTTTGCTGCAGCATTAACAGCAGAATTCATTTTTCAGTCCTTATGAAACAGATGGTGCTGGGCATCAGGGACCTGAGGGACCTGGAGACTGGTGAGCTCATGGATAAATGTGCCAGTGCTGGTCACAACCCTGCTTTTCCTTCAAAGGTCAGTTTATTGTAAATCCAGTGAAATCACTTGTGTTTGTTCTAAAATATTCTTGTCATTTCTCTCTTGAACTGGCCTTTTGGGTTTGGAGGTTTGGGAGTTTTGTGTTATGGACAGTTTAGGGGTTAAGAATAAAACACTGCATCACATTTAAAATATTTCACAGTGTCCCTGAGTTAAGGTGATGTTGGCACAGGCCCATAAAATATTGGTCTTGAATCCCAAGTATATCAGAAACTGATGTTTCAGATGAGAGGTCAGTGGAAAGGATGTCTTATTTCTCAAAAAATGTGCCTGATCCTCATGAGTAATGTTGGACTGATTTTATACAAGGATAAGATGCAAGTGAAGGGAACAAGCGCAGATTTTAAAGAAATGAGAAGCGCCTTCAGTTCTGGACTGGCTTCTGATTTAAAGGTTTCTCTGAAAGACTGATAAAATGTGCTGAAGTTCATCAGATATGACCTGAATCACACATCAGACAAATCATTTAAGAAGCCGCTGATACATATTAAAAAGTGGCACGATCTGAAACCAGTTCTAGGCTGTTCCTGACAACATGTCTGACTTTGCAAAAAACAAAGGAAAGAGTAATAATAATAATAATAATAATAATAATAATAATAATTAAGAAAAATAACAGGGATGTAACTGGTTGATGAGCCTGTATGATGAGAAACACCAGCTCTTTACATTTTTTTATTTATCTGCTGTGACCACTGGAAGAATGTGTGAACAATCAACATTTAAGAAGAACCTTTGATTATAACTAACAGTAAAACACCTGGAGCAGGTGAACATGTGAATTATTAACAAACTGCTTCCTGTGACATTTTTAAAAATTTAAACGTGAAGCGTCTTCAGAAGCTTCTCTCTTGCAAAGTCTTGTATGTAACATGTTGTGTCTAAAAATCTCTTGGGCCAGTGCAGTAAAAAAATTTAGTGAAAAAAAATGTATCAGACAAAATTTGTCTTAAAATAATGAGTTCAGTTCAGATAACCAGCTGCAGATTCAAGAAATATTAATTACATCTCTGAAACAAATTTTCATCATATTACTTTATAAATCTTCAACAAACATTGTTAAATCTAGTTTGGTAAACACCAAAGCACTTGAAGGCAACATATGACTCAACAGGTTACTGGGGACTTCTGGGAAATATAGGAATTTACCAGTAACTATAACATTTACAAGCTGTGTGTGTGTGTGTGTGTGTGTGTGTGTGTGTGTGTGTGTGTGTGTGTGTGAGAACTGATCATGTGTCTCTATTTGTCTAAACCTGACATATCATTGCAAGTGTTTGTGTGTTTGTTATCAGGTGTTTACATGTCATGTCAGCTGACACGCCGCCCACGTGCAGAGTGGACATGTTTATTGTGTCTTAATGTGAACACGCTGAACTACTAACTGCTTCACAAACTGGTAAAAACTGTTAAACTTGGTTTAGGATGTGACTGGAACTTAATGCTTGAGTTACATTAGAGGTGGGAAAAAGGTTAAAGTTTCACTCGGGTGAGTGAACACAGTGGTGTTCAAATAACACATTTAAAAACTGAGATTGTTTTAATGTTAACCTGGAAATAAACTGAATAAGAGGACTATTGTTACCATAAAAATATTGTTTGAGTTCTGAATATTTTTTCTCTGAATTCTGACGGTAGGGATGTGAGATGTATATCGTCTAAGATAATATTGTAATTGTTGTTTTAAAGATGTGCCAGCTGACATTACTGAGTGTGTCACTCACTCCAAAAACAAACCAACAAATAAAAACGTGGTGACACACTGTCATGCAGCTGATCTGAGACTGTAGGTCACAGCTCAACACGGTAGGAAGTATCAGAAACACAACAAGCTGCGTTTCTGATGCGCTTCTGATGTCGCAGCCGCGTCCAGTGGAAATGCTGGGTAACATTATCCAGCAGCACTAGCAACTAGACAGTTGCACCACCCTGTCTCTAGGTAGCAATTAATAACCTGTTAGTAAAACTGAGAAAATACAATGTAGGACTTTTATAAACACATCTGTAGTTTGCTAAATCTCATCTACACATTATCAAGATATAATTTGTTGCCAACATATTCTGACTGAATCTCAGATTTGTTCAGACAGAAATTTGAGAAAAAAGTCAAATCAAAAATGTTTTTATGGTGTCAATAATAGATTTGTCTTTATCTTACCGTCTTCTGTTTACTGACGAGTAGGTGATAAACTGTAAATATCTCCAGTTACATGGTTATTAAATATAATGTAAAGGTCTATTAGTTGGTCAGATTTATATATGTATATACTTTTGCTGTAACTGTCAAAATTGATCAGTCATCTGTTTCAATAACAACCTGATCCATTTCCCATCAGTGATGCCAAATTTGTATTTGGATCCACAGGGTGAATCAGTTTTATGAGTTATGCGATGATGCAGTGCTCATCCTTCCCCTCGCTCACTCGACACATAAAAATAAGTGTAGTGTCTGAACTATCTGTGTCTGGCATTTACTGCGACCCCTGCATCGCTCGAAATTACTAACCTGTGCTGCTCTAAACAGCTGTGCTTGTTTTTTCCACTGGTACCAGAACTGTAGGTGCAATAGATGCATATCTGCTTCCACTCTTTAATCAGCACACGGGCTGGGGAGTCATTTGATCTTTATGTATAAGTCAGAAATCGCAGATTTATTTCCAGGCGTGACCTTCATGAGCAGATGATACAGGAAGACATAAATACCTCAGAACTATCCGTGAATGACACTGTTGATAACAGAATGTTCTGCCAATAGTTTTAGTGTCTTTAAATTTGACAGTGCTCGTGCCAAAAATGATATTTAGTTTGGCGCATGTTGCCGTAAAGTCTTAGTCTCTTGAGGTGAATTTAGCTGCGAGTCTTCGTGACTGATGCACCTGCAGTGTGGACATGTCATCTGCACTGTGGCTTTTACGGAGCTTTGTCTATTGTATCATAAGACTTGCATAATAAGTAGTTATAGTGATGGAATTACTTTATGTTGAAGGTAATTATGACAACTGGTCTTGAACCTGAAACCCTTTTTCCATGACTCTTACATCTGTGTGTCTCCTGCATTTAGATGGAAACGTTGCAGCTCGATGTCTTTTTTTTCTTTTTCTTTTTTTCCTGCTGATTTAAAGATGCTAAACTTTTCCATTCTCCTTTTCCACTGAGCTACTGTCACTGACTGTGTTTACATGCTGTTTAATAACCAGGTTACTCTCAGAGCAGCTTTCTCCAGTTGTCTGGCAACACATTTTACATATATTCAGGAAATCTGGTTATAGGAAATATGAATATTCTGCACCTGCAATCTTTGATTAATCAATTGATTTCTCTTTCCACAAATTCATCATCTGAGGCTGAAACACTGTTGTGGTTCTCAGACATTTAGCTTGTGTTGCTGTTGTTGAAGAGAAATGCATCATAACACATGACTGCACAGCTATAGATCATTAAAATCATCAAATTACACTTTTCTATCACATGAAAACCTTATGGAGACTCGTTATGTGCTTGCATCAGATTTATTCTAACATGTATGTACATTGAATTTACAAACTGAATATCAGCTTCGGTCCGATGATCAAGATCATCAGAAAAACAATATGCAACTGGGTTAAAATAAAGGAGCAGTCACACCTCTGTGTGTCCTTAATGGCACGAAGTGCAAATTAATGTTGATTCCAGAGAGTCTACACAATGTTTGTGTGCGATTTGACCATTTGGAGAAACCATTAATTCCACTTGATGTCTTTCAGTTCTTCTTCACTGGTGTGTTTTCCTGTGTATGCTTCATCACATGATGTAATTTGTTGATGCAGCTTAGGGAGAAAAAGGCAGCACTTGACATGACAGAATCATAACCCTATGAAACAGAATTCCCTGGGGTATGAATTGAAATCTAATTGTGCAGCCCAGCTAGTTTTTTTTTATCCATTAGACTCCTACACAGCGACACTCTTACTAAAAAAGGCTTTTTTTTCTTGTAACATCTTCAGGAACTTCTCCACAGACATTTAGTTTATTTTGAAATGAAGGCATGACAGGCTCGCGATGCGGCAGTATTATCAGGAGGTTATGAGCTGTTGCCTGTCGTCAGACTGCAGCTCTGGACTCCGTCAGCTCCCTCTGCTGAGACTCAGCAGCCAGCTTCTCCTGGGAGGTCAGCTGTTTGCCTTTGGCAGCAAGTTCAGGAGAGGAAATGGGAATAATAGGGAGCCACACTGTTGTTGTTTTCTCTCACACAGTGCACGGCAACTAAACGCACTGTAGACACTGCGAGGGGGCGCTACAGCTACAAATACAACCCAGTATAACTCTGAAAGCCCTTAAATAGTCACTGCTGTGTGTGCTTGCATGTCCATATCACTGTCACATTTATAGTGTTCATCCAAAACACAAAAATGTCTCTTTCCAAACAAGCAACACCTGATGCAAATCAGAGGTAGTTTTATACTCGTGGGACTGGGAGAGCGTACAATGATAAAAAATAAGTGGCTCGTACACCAGCTTTGAAATCCCAGACGCTGCTCGCCCTGGAGAGTTCACTTCGCAGATCGTAACTCTCCTAATCAGCACATCCAGATCATTTTACGCAATATCTGAAGGTCACTGGATAAACCTGCACCTCCAGTCATCAGTAATAGAAAGCGAATGATAGGGAATAATCACATAAATTAGCTAAATAACTCCTTTGAACGGGCGTAGAGAAGTGGTGATCAGGCCTTGCTGTAAGTGAATACAGCTGCAGAGACCGTGACATTGATTCAGATAATAGCACTTATGCTCAGGAACCCTGGAAACCGATGCGAGGGTCAAACTGTACAAGGATCTTGAGACGAATTACAGAAATCAAATTAATCGGAGGGGAAGAAACACCGCATCAGACCTGGGTTTTAAAATTCCATTCAGAATTTTTGGAACGCACAAAATGAAAGAGTAATGTCTTTTATTTAACGTGAACTGTTGCAAATGTCTGGTTTTGTTTATCAAAAAGAGGAAGAAACCGAAATGAAGCCCACTTGCGGCCGCAGCGTCGGGTAACAAGTTGGACTGAAACTAAAGACGTCTGTTGAGAGTGAGGTCACACCACCTCCACTCGAGACCCACACACTCGCTGTGACATTGTGAGCCTGAACCACATCAGTGCTGGAGTGCGATTCAAAACCAAACTGGCAGCCCACCGCTGACCCACTTCTCCCAGGCTGTCTGTGCTGTACTTAGAGGGAGGAGATTCATTAAACAAAGTTCAGTAAAGACATTTTCCTTCTTACACAGCTTTTAATCTTCCACTTGTATATTTAATTCTCACGCCTCCGTTATGATTCATAAATGTCCGGCCTCTCATTCAGAAACTTCATACGTCACCAGTTACTGTGGTTGGGTGATGGTCTTCAGACATGTCTGCAGCCCTGACGTTATGTAAATATGATATAGAGTCCGAACTAGGGATGTGCAATATATATCGACTAAGATAATATCATATTGTTTTAATTATGTGCCAGCTGACCCCTCATTTCCACTGGACGTGAATGCAACACAGTTTCTGATGCAGTCACCGGTATTAATGGTTGTGTTTCCACTGGACAGAAGTCTGATTTTGATGGACGCTGCTTCTGCATTAGCCAAGAAACCACCACTGGAAGTTTGTGCCAATGTCAAACACCCCTACTTCAAACATATTGGCATGACAAGGCTCACTCTTTGCTGTACACTGAAGAAATCTAGATTTATAAGCAATGAAGGATCATAATTAAAGCTTTAATTTGACATTTGACAACCTTGATATGTTAAGAACCCAGAACACGGAACCTTTTGTATGAGATCACCCAAATTTTGATTAACAGAAGTATTGGAACAAGTAGGAAATAAGAAACGGAAAAGTCTCTATTTGGTTGCAGATCCCTTGTTTGCAATAACTGCATCAAGCCTGTGACTCGCTGTTCACCGGACAGGTTTCTATTTTTTAATTGTTTGTAGGGGTGGGCGATATAGTAAAATTTTAAAAAATAACATTGATTAAATGTATTTTCAGAGTCATAACGTGTAGAAGTAAGATTAGACCATAAATCAGTTTTGAATGGCTGTGCTGGAAAAGTATTTACTGCTGGGTATGTCGTATTGCGTCTCAGCTATTTTTAGCAGTATTTTGAAATTTTCATCTTCCAGTTTTCATAGTAGTCATGAATGTTTTCTGTCAGTGCCTTTTTTTAAACACAGTTGTTTTGTCCTTGTAGTTGGGACTGAGGCAGGATCCTCACTGTCTGTCAGGATTCTCTTTTTAATGGTTTTGTTTGAGGTGATTAAAACGTACGTTGTCTTACCATTTGGCACCATCTCATATATTGGCACCGAAATGGCAGCTGGTGGACCCAAACTCCTGTCTTCTTTATGGAAGTCCTGTGTTTTGTTGTGCCACCAATCAATCCCAACCTCCCCTGACAAACTTTGTGGGTATACATATTTTGTAGCCATTTAATGCTCACTGCTGATGCTACATGTCGTCAGAAATGTCAGACTTCTAAAATCTTGTATGTATTTCACAGGAGGACAGTCTGGTTTTCTCGGCTGACAGGTTCTGTGCGTGTTGCTCAGTGCACCGTTGGTTTATTTACTTTACAAATGACTGTATTCCTTTTTATCAAGAGTCTTCATGAGTCATCTGATTATACTTTAAAATAAAGCAAAGCTTTATATCTCTGTCACATCACACTTGTGCTGGTCAAACTTATAAATGTGAGATATGTCTGCCGATAGCCGAGAGTGAAGTCAGAAGAGAAGAGTGTTCTCACTTTTTTTTCCTTTTTTGGTTTTTAATTTTGGACAAGTCGTTCACTAATGATCTTTGGACACAGGAGGGTGTTTTCCACTGCTCATTAATCACACAGGAAATACTCTTTTTGTTAGTAATGGCCAACATGTGTCCAGACCATTTCCCTCTTCATTATCAGCATCAGGTTAATAGTCTACTTGGGGTGTATTAGGTTTACCACTGCCTTTCTGCGCTCAGCACCTATGTGCAGTTTTACACACAAGCATTAAAGTATTAACTTAAGTACTGACAGAGGGAAAAGATGATTGTGTTCGCAGATATACTTATTGTCTTTTAAAAGGTTTATTCATTAATGGAATCACTTCATAACAGTACAGTCATTCAAACACTATTGCAACTAATCAAATGATTACAAATCAGCTGTATTGACAACATTTACAAACTTTCAGCTGTTTGAATAAATCAAACAAAAACTGTTTGAACAACTCACCACAAACATTTCCTCAAAATCCAACACAAAATGCCTTAAAATGACAACTCAAAATTGTTCAGCTCCTTCCGTTATGACCTGCTGCAAACATGAGGCGTAAGCAGACGCCAGCTTGTGGCAGCTTCTTGAGGAATCGTAGCTCGTTCCTCATGGGCCACAGCCTCCAGTTCACTAATGGTTTGGGGTTTGCTCGCTGCAGGTGCCTTCAACTCCCACCAGAGATTTCAACGATGATCCCAAACATACAAGAAAATAAGAGATAATTTGGCAATAATTAATATTAACATTTGAAAAGAGAATTAAATCTGTGTGTTTGAGTGTTTGTTGCGATATTTAACTTAAAACCAGTGAAAAGAAGTAAAACAAACAAATGAATCCTCTTGTTTTTAATGCATCTGTATATAATTTATCTATCGGTTGTAAAACTGTTTGCGTTGACCTTTACTTTTAGTGAGTAAGTTGTAGTTTTTCATAGTTTGTTGGATGTTCAGTTCCTTTCACTGAATCTATCGTGACTTATACTTACAGCAGGAACAGTGAATATGCCAGTTGTACTTTGTGGAAAGAAAACGTAAATGTTTTTACTGGAAAAAAGCATTAATGTAATCACTTTAATCACATTTTATTTGAGAATAAAACCCTGAGTGTTTTCCTTCAGTCTGTCGCGTTCATTTACTCTCTGTGCTGTGATCAGGCAGGAATTTAAGGCGTCTGTCAGCCCTCCATAAATGATAATCAACGAAATGCACAACCATAAAATCTCCCTGTTTGTTGAATATTACTTATTTGATTTGCCCTGTTAATCCTACATGAGCTGTAAACTAAAACTCATAAATGCAGCAGCAGCAGGAGGAGAAGACAGATGTTTATCTCAAACACCCCAGAACTTGGAGAAGGTTTCTGCTGCTTCTAATATCTACATATATAAATGCCCTTACCATGTTTTTCAGAGATTTTGGTTGATGTCGGTTTCGATTGCACTGCACAAAACTGTTTTATTCTGGTTTGTAGACTAGAAGCTGCGTTGGGTTGCAGTGCAGATACAGATTATACAGATGTACATAAGGTGCCTGCTGAACGTGTTTTGCTTGGAAGAGGTTTTGCCTTAAATGGAAAAAAGTCAGGGAAGAAAAGACTAAAAAGATCATAAGAGATCGTAAACATGAGCTTTGGCTGCAGCTTCACTCTGTTAAACTTTTTGTAGAATTTTATTTTCACTAGATAAAATTAGATTAGTTATATTTGCTATTGGCAAATCTGCAATTAGATTTTGACTAGTAGTAATGATAACTTATGATATCACTTACACTTTGACCAGTCACATTATGCGAAATGACGAAACTGTCATTGTGCCCTGCACTTTAGCATTTATTGGACAGAACAGAATTCACCTCACAGTTATCTGTAATAAATTTATGACTAAATTGTAATTTAAGATGTTTGCAATTACATTTTGACTAGACAGTTATCAGTTAAATTCAGTTTATTTATATAATGCCAATTCACAACAAGTCATCCCAAAGCACTTAACAATGTAAGGTGTAAGACTTTACATAATTTAACAATACAACTTGTATGTAATTCTACAGAAAAGCCAACAAACTCCACTTGAGCAGCACAAGGAGACAGTGGAGAGGAAAAACTCCCTTTGACGGAAGAAACCAACAGTGTTGGTGCTGAGCTGCCTAAGTGAGAAACGTGTAGACTGAAAAGTATCGGTCCAAGCACAGAACCCTGTGGAACTCCATAACTAACTTTTGTCTGCAAGGAAGCCTCATCGTAACATGAACAGATTGGAACTTATGTATCTCACAAATATGATTTAAGCCAACCTAGCACTGTTTCTTTAATAATCCTAGTGTTGTAAATGTTTCAGTCTGTGTAATGAAATGTTGCGATCTATAGTGTCAAGAGAAGCACTGAGACGGTATTAAAGTATTTACCTATAAAAATGAACAGTCGCCATGTACAGCGTGCTAAACATTATATTATACCATTAGCTTGGCTTTCCTTACTAGGCTTTGTACACATTTTATATTACATTAGTGAGGTTTGTGTGTGTGCGTTAATACTTTTTCAGTCTGTATTCAGTTGGTGCTTGTAATTTAAACCTATCCAGTCTGTTTAAGGCTGTTTTCTCTACAGAGCGTGTTTCTTGTGATACTTCTTGTGATACAAGAACAAACAGATCAGGTTAAACTTACCAGTAGCTTTGGGTGGGAAACTGTCTCTAGTTAATGAGTCTTAGATGGTGGTAGATCGAGTATAGTCTGTGGGAAACAGTTGTTTAGGGAGGTCCTGATTGTGATCTCCTTAATTTTCCTCTAGCACCAAAACGAGGTTAAAATATACAGTTTTAAGTAAAACGTCAACAACAGTGTTTACATGTAACTTGGTACAGTCAGTTACCTCAAATACCCAGTGCAGTGAAGACCTTTCCATCCCCATCTATGATTTATGTAATGGCTAATAATACGCAGATGTTTACTACCTAAGATGTATCATTTGACTCGATGCCAGCACAGCTTCACTGAGCTGCTAGCGTGGCTGTAGGCTGTAGAGAGACTGGAATCATTTTAAACATCTTCTCAAAAGTGTCTTACTTAAATTAAAAGTGTTTCATAGACCTGCCAGTTGAAAATGAACAGTCTGTGATGAAGTCCACCTTCCTCCTCCTCAGATTGTAGTCGCTCACCTACAGCCTGAACCCTTCTGTTAGATCTGATTCCACATTTCCACGGCCGTAATGTTCGACTTCTTCACACCTGGTTCTCCTTCCAGTCGACTCAATATTCCAGTGACACTAAAAATAAATCTGAAAACTATAATTTATTACGCCTATTACTTTGACTCATGAAGTTGAAATTGAAGGAAAATGAAGCAACATTTAATGTAATGCCAGTTTGTGTGCTGCAGCAGTATAATGTTTGGCTGATCTCACGCTTTGAAATCTGTGCTGAAGGTTGAACAGCTTAAGAAGAAGAAGAATTATCATATTGTGTTAACAACAATATGAATAATTACAATGATTTTTTTGTTCTCTCTTAACAAAAACCAGATGTTTTCCACTTTTACCAGCAGGCATCTGATCGTGTGTGATGTCTGTTTCAGTTTTGCAGATAAATCATAGTGATGCGGCACAGCCGAAGGTCGTGATCACGTCAACAGTGATTAATGGGTTCGCTGTAGAAATTAACCCTTTTGATTTCAGAAACACACAAACTCCTTAAAGTTAATTAACCAAAATGACCTGTGGATGAAAACAAACTGTTTATACAGCCTGGTCATTTGTGAAGCTGTGATTTGTCAGAGCTGATTGTATTATATTGAAAGATGATTTCAATATTGCAACAAGAGAGGGCGAAGGACCGCAAACTGGAAGGTTAATTAATGCAAATACACAAGTGCAAATCTCAGACTCAGGCTTTCTTGGTTTGCGATTTGACCTTTTAAAGTTTGTAATGACACGCTAAACTGCTCGTACAATAATCAGGTCTTGGTCACTGTCTGAAAGGACATCATGGCTGTGTCCGAAATCTCTATTGACTCATTCACTTCTTCCTATGTAATGTTCACCAGGTATCGAGCAGTGAATTGAGAATCTGGATACTTGCTAATCGTGAATTGTCATATTGTGTCATGACTAATAACTGAGCCAAGCTACACAGAAAACAGACATTATACCATTTGCCATGTTGTGTACTGTATAGTTAGAAGGAGCGTGTTTTACATTAAAACATTTATAAGGGGCATATTAAATGTATGTAAATTAAGTGTGTAATAAACAATTTTCCAACTAGGGTTGGGCAGTATCCACTTTTTAAAGCAGGTGTTTTTCCTTTTCCACTACAGAAGAGGATCATCATCATTTCTGGGGTCACAGACTCTCCAGTGGCTCTCAAACATTTTTCAAATGTTTACACTTCTGATTTTCTTTTTTTGTTTGTTAGTTTTAAGTCAAGTACACTTTGACCAGCACAAAGACATGTTTGTTAGAAAAAAACTGTCCTGCAGTCATTAGTATGCAGTTACATGTCATCAATGTTTGAATTATCAATCTTGGAACTAAAATACTGCAATACATTGCAAAAGTATTATTCATCCCATTGGGAAATTACCAGCCATTGCTAAATTCATGGCAAAGCTGTGTTTTTTCTTTTCTTCAGTTAAGCATTTAAATTACTTTCGTTCCGGGATCTTTCTCTTCAGCTTCCACTCTGATGGCCACCGTACCACCACCAGCTGTTGTATGTTGTGCTGGTTTTAACATCTTGGCCTCTGTGTCTTTATCTAACCCTTTGTCTATTAGCAAAGCAGTGCCGAGGGCAGAGGAAGGTCAATTTGCACAACAAATCGTGTACTGCGTTTTCCTCCAGCTTGGCAAGAACAACAACCTTTTATTATAATGTATTATAATGGGATTTTGTTATGCTATATTTATTGTTATGCCCTGCCCTACTTTCAGTGGAGGTGGATAGTTTTTCCCAATCTAAGCTGAACAAGAGCAAAAATACTGCAGTTGAAGTCGACTGTGTCAAAGTGAACGATGCCTTAAAAGTAAACATAAATCTGGAGCAGTAGTTTTTAAATTTCCTGGGGAGATCATCTGACTTTTCTTTGGACAAGCTGCAGCTGCTGACTCAGCTCGTTTGGTGAAAGTTCATTAAAGATTATCAGTCGTCACAGTGCAGAACTCCAGGAGACATTATCTTTGGGTCCGGCCTTCAGATGTTTTATTACTGTGATAAATCAACAGAAAATACCTTTCAGCGGCTGTAACACGTGTTTGTGGACCGTTATAAAATGTTCACTGATGAGCTCCAACAGATTTACTTTAAAATAATATGAATTCGCTGAATTAAATCAGCAACAGCTTTGATGTAAAAAGTTCATTTAAAATCACGGATTTGAGCCAAACATTTTTTTTATTTTATGCTTCCAATTTTTAACATTTGCTGCCTGTTGCGTTGCTTCCCTGCTGGTACCTGCTGTTCACACTGTTAAAGCTTGAAGAGGGCTTGTTGCCAAACAGCCAAAGTTATGGTTATCATTAAAAATTATTGATGCAGAAACATTTAAGTGATACACAAAAACACTATTAATATAAAAGATTATTTCTAATGCTAACTTTATTACTACGATATTTATTGATTTATAAACCAATGATCTGGATCGATCTATCTACAACATGACCCAAAAACCTCTGCAATCTGTCCAGCAGCTCTTCAACCTCTCTGAGGCTGAAAGAAAGTGCTGAAATTATGGAAGATTTTCTGCTGCCAAAAAGAAAAAGCTGGACCTTCAGTTTGCATATCAGCCAGTTTGTATATCAGGCACATTATTTTCCTGCTGCACAGAACAGTGCTGTGACAGTCATGTTCTTTACCTTCTTGTGTGCCTTCAGCACCGTCCAGGCCCACTGGACTGTACATCACGGACTGCCTTCTAAAAAAAACCTTCCAGTAACACTCCCAATCAGCCCAACCACTCACACCTGTTCACTCACTACCTCCCTGCTCAGCTAATCAGCACAACCATGTCCACCTGTGTCACTTCCTTTATAAGCAGAATTGATAGAATTGATTCTCCTACCATTCTGAATTTGACCCTGACCCGACCTGTTGTCCACTTCCTGGTTTTGGTCTTTGACCCTGAACCTGTCCTCGTCCTTATTATTGCTCTGACCCTAATTATCTCTCTGGAACCTGGATAAGTTTTTGTATTTTTGGACTTGAACCTATGTTTGGAAGCCTGTCTTTTCTTTTCGACCATTAGACTAAGATCTAGGTTTTTATGGACCCGACCCCCAGATCTGATTCTGTACTTGAACTGGGCTCTGTTGTTTACCTGTCTGTTTTCCCCGATCTGTTTCTGTTCGTCTAACCATGTATTATGGACTTCTTTGTGCTGCCATCTTGTGACTTTCCCGCCATCTTGTTGCACTCCTGCCTACCTGCCAGTCCACATTTACAGATAGTATTCACTCACCTGCCCCGTTCCTAGTTCCTGTATTCCCCCCACCTGCATACCCTCTGTTTGTAATCAATTGGTTAAGACTCACCTGTGTGTACAGCATTCTGGGTCCTCACTAACATACCAACCCTGATATTTTAAGTATACTTCTTGTTCTAAGTGTACTAATGGTATTGTACTTGTAGTACACTTAAAGAACTGACCCACTTTGTAGTTTATAAAAGTTTACTACAAATAAACCTTTATATGCTGTTAGTTTACTAGTAATGTAACAACTGTATACTTTCTAGATTCAAATATTCCCTGCAATACCAAAATTGCGAAGTACACTTTATCTTATTTATTTAGGGTGCACTTTATAATTACTGTTAAGTACTTGTTAAATTTTTCTATATACTACCAGTATATTTCTACTTAGTTTTCATAAGGGAACCAGTGTTTCAGCTCAAACACACCACCTCCAGTAAAGGCAGAAATGACCATGATATTAAACACCATGAATAAAGGTACTTGATCACTATTATTCATACAAAAAGGTATTCATTTAGAATAAATCTGTGTAGAAGTGGTGTGACTAAAACATATTTTAGTGGCGTGTGATGTCGTAGGTTGACTTAAAACTGACTTGAAGCCAAAGAATCCCAGTCCTTTAATCCATTTGTACTCAGGAAAAATGTGACTGCATCCGATGAGATCAGCTCTTCCTCCAATAAATATGAGCAGACTAAACTCCCAAGTGAGTGTCTGACAGCATCAAATCCACTGAGACATCCTCCTTTTACAAATATGTGGACTGGAGGGATCCTGGTTTTGGTTCTGAACAGTGGCGACTGTTGGGACACCTCAAACTGAGCAAACTACTGCTGCTGCCAGACTTTCCATGAGGTCATTTCTGGCCAGTTTACAGTTCTGCTAAGAAGCTGGAGGAAGACTGGATGAGTTTTTATTGCACTTAACAGCAACATATAAACACTGGACTGCTCTGCGCTGAAATTTGCTCCCCACATCATCCCCCCAGAATGCAGCTAGGTGTCGTTAATTAATCTGGAATGATTTGTATACAAATTTCACACGTTCCGGACAATTTGGGATCTTGTGTGCAGCTGAAAAAACGTGTTGGTTAAGCAGCCGTTAATCAAAGAAACAGCTCAAACGTTTTATTTAGAAACGTTTCTTTTAAGGAAACACGCAGGGTCGTAGTGTATTTCTCAGACTTCTAGACCTTATAGACCCCACAGAATCGAATCAAATTTAATTTGTGTAGCTTATTTTGTGCATGTTTAGAAGCTTCATAGTGCTTTACAGGTGACTGAATTACAGAGTGGGTGGGAAAACTGACCGATCTGATGAAGTACGACCAACGCAGTTGGCTGATGTTTTGTGGCACTGCAGTCGTGTTGCTGGGTCAGTCTGGAGGTGAACATGAACCCTGCTCCTCAGGCAGAGTTGTTGGACAGTGATGTTTCCTCCAGCCAGTGTATATCTGTGGTTCAAAGTATTTCGAAGTTGTTTGGCACCGTGTCTTTTGTGATGTAATTACCAATGGCATTTGTTATGACTCGCCATCTGTTTTTTCTCTCCTGTTTTTTGTCGTAAGGCACTATTTTTGCTTGCAAGGGCCAATTGTTGATAAGTCGATCACATAATGGAGTAGTTAAAAAAACAAACAAACATACATTTGAATGTGAAAATTAACTAGATTTTTAAAAAGGGCTCGTGTAGATGGAGGCCACTGCAATAAAGAAAAGACACAAAGTTAATGACATGATGGAGTATCAGTAGATGGAGAGAAGAGGAGCTCAGTGTAAGAAGGGAGGTTCTCCAGCAGTCTGTGTAGCAGCATGACTAAGATGACTCTATGTGCATTAATACATCTATACTCTACTATGCAACAGGTTTGAAGTGATCTTACCTGAAATGCAGGTTGCATGAGTAAACTTGTCATGACGGCCACGTGTGCCACCTGTTAACAAGCGCAAGAAATCCAAAGGTAATTCTGTAATTTTTATATGCAGTATCATATTTTACAAACTCTACTATAGACTAGGATCAGTAACCTTTGACATGACGCTCATCATGTCATGTCTGCCCGTTCTGATAAATCTAAAGACATAATTGCTGGAAACGTATCCATGAAGAGGAAGTTGCAGTTCCACATCAGTTTACTGCAAATGGTGGAAATGCTGCTTTTCCATCCTCTTAAGTTAAGTCGAAAGGAAATCCCTCCAACAAAGAAGCAAATTCTCTCTTTGTAACTGGAAACTGGAAAAAAAGATTTATGGGAAATGTGGTCTTAATTTGTAGAATCAGCAGCACTAATGACACTACTGGTGTTAAACATTGGCTGCCAGTAACTTTTGATTTATACTGATCATATATCAGCATCGAATGAGATGTATTAAATGTGGTGTATGTAGCACAGACTGTGGTGACTTTCCTTTCGGTTCTTTGAGCATCTATAATCAAATTTCCACTCAGCAGGACTGGGGGAATGTGCTCGCAGTTTACAGCTTATTCCTAATTACCTTCAGTCGTCTGGAACAAAAAAGACCCAGATGTTATGTTTTGAATTTTGCCACCATCCGAGGCTGTTTCTGTCTTATTCCTGTGCAGTGTCCAGGGAGGAACTTCAAAGCTGCCAATGAACTTGACCCTCAGAGGGAAAAATGTTGTTCCACCCGTGTTGTTCGGTTCCAATTAGACCGCAGGAGGTTCCAGATTAAACACTCAACACAACACAGCTCCGCAGGCCTTGTTTTTCTTTCTTCGGGTACTATATTTCTTTGTTGTTTCTTCTTGTTATGTGAATTTTTTTCTTTTTTCCATTCACCGTAACCTGTCGAGGCAGATGGTTGCCCATTCTGAGCTTGGTTCTGCTGGAGTTTTTTCCTCTCCACTGTCTCCTGGAGCTGCTCAAAGGGGCGTTTGTTGGGTTTTCTATATAATTTCACTTGACTCAACAAGTGAGGGGAAACACATTAAAGATCTTTAGTCTTGAATCAGCTGTTTCATTGACTTTCACTGAAGTAGCGAATCTAAATTGCTTATTTCATCATCATTTAAGGTGGATCTTTAGATTTTAGGCGTTCTGGCTTGAACATTTACCTAAAGAAATAATTCTTCATGAGAGTTAAGTTAATTTGATACTGAATTTATCTGATCTAACTGTTCATCATTCAGACTCCATGTTTGAGTTGATCCAAAGTACCTGACAGAAAATGGTTGGAGTTGGATTCATTTGAACATCTGCAGGTCCTGAAGAGTCACGGAAAACTACTTTTTAAACTTATTTTATGTGTTATATTTTTTTCTTTGCTGGCAGAAAAAGTTCTATTAATTTGCTACTGTTGTTGTAGACTTGATTTGATGTGGAATTCATATGGCCTTCACTAATTGGTACACGTTCTGTTACATATCCAAGTCCAGACGATATTCAACGATTAAAGAATGATATTACTAGAAATTAATATTAATATTGGGAAGTGGTGAAAATAACCAATCAATTCCAGCATGAATCAACCATTATAGTTTGCATACTTTACATGATTAAATGACAGCCTAAGTGGTGTTAAGAGTTTAACGGTTCATCTTGGTGAACCCTGCAGAACGTGTATATTCAGATGTGATGTTAGAACTAGCAGCTATTTTCATTTGTCTTCTGCTAATCTAAACTGTCTTTATTGTTCCATTGTAAGTGGTGGCTACTGATGAGTCTCACTCGGGTAGAGATGAACTCATCTAAACACTGATTCCAAGTTGTTTTCATGGTGGAGATGTGATAGATGATGTGTGCGTTTCGGTCATGTGCTCCTCTGTTAAGCTTTATGTTTGTGGTAGTGATTCAGGGGGAAAATATCTGAAGAGAAAACAGAACCGGGCCAATCAGTGAAGTTAGCAAATTCTTAACAGCTCCTGCGTCGTAAAAAGAAAAATGTAAGCATCCGAGGATGTGGAGAATAGCACTTCAAGACGCTTTCTCCAATTTCCTGCCATATTTATGTTCAGCTTTCCAAGTTTCCACTGCAGGATGGAGGTCTTTCCCTTGGAAATAAAAGTGCAGATGAGCTAGAAAAAAATGTGAGGGAAGGATCAGATAATCCTGGTCTGACTGCTGAAAAACCCTTGTCTTAAACATTTACCCATGCAGGACTTCTCTGTTCCTTTAAACATGTCAATGGATGCTTTGTGTCCGTTTGATGTTTTTTTCCCCCTCATCTGCTCCAGAACGCACAGGTTCACATATGGATGTGTGTGAGACGACTATTAAACCGCTTTGTGTACTGTATATAAGTGCTGTTTATTTCCTTCAAGTACAACCAAGTAGATCCTCTTTCTGTTACAAGGTTTCCCTCATTTTCTAGTGTTTGTGTCTGGTGTTCCCCAAATTGTAGTACAGCTAGGAGCGTGTCTGTCCGAAGGTAAGCAGAAACCATGAATGGACCTCAGCTGACCCAGTACTGAGTCCAAGTGCAACCTACTCGACCCAAGTTCCTGTTCTCAATCTAAGTTACTCTGATTTGTCCCAAGTTCAGCACAGGTGGGAGGTTCCCTTGTGGTTAGTGATCGCCTGTTTTATGAACACGGTTCTCAAGGAGACCTGACTTTTTTGTTTCAGCTATTTCTTGCTCTGCACCCTGCTGATTCCTGATCCTGTAATCAGTTCTTAGTTCAGCTTAGGTGATCAAGTCTCCCCATGGTCTGGTAGAGGTTCCTCTGTTTCTACCTCTGTACTCGATTACTCTTCTCAAAGGGCTAAAATTAAAATAAATGAATAAAACTACACAGGCATAAATTTTCAGTAGTTTTATTGAAAAATGCCTCTTCGGTTTTCAGAAATAAATAAGAAAATAAGGCTGTGGAATTCACAAACTGCAGTTAAAACATGAAGCAGCAACACCATTTCCATAGTCTTGCTTGCAGGTTTCCACTGCATTCGATACTGAGAGAATGACAAGAATGACAACAACTATATTCTGGTTAAAACAAAAATGAAAGGTAACAAAAACATGTACTAAATATACACCACAGACATGCAATTCCACCTATGGTAAAATTAGCTGTGACGAGATTAAGGAAAACTGATAAATATCAAGCTGATGGATACAAGATGAAAGCTGTGTTTAACTGCCATAGTGACTACGACACTGAATGAGAATGGTTATAGTTAACATACTGGATGAACTGTGACAGAAAAAAAAAAAAAAAAAATTCTCATCTGATGTTTCAACGCTGAACAAACATTTCCACTCCTTCGCTTCCATCGTTCGCTTCGCTACGACGAGCGCATTGTTTAACGCTGCTATGGTTGCTAACGGTTCTATGCAAATATGTTACAAGCAAAAGACACGAGCGGAAAAAGAAATCTCACAGGTTTTCATGGATTCTTGACATTTATTTTCTTCAATTAAAAAAAAATATCTTGGCTATTAATCACCCCTAAACACCCTCCCTCTCTTTCCAAACCCTGCACCTGCCACAAAATTAATATTCACATACATTTAAAGGCATTCAAAGGTATTTTCCAATAAAGCTGAGGTGTCAAACCCCCTTTTTGTGTATAATGTGCATAATTCTTACAAACACAGGTTGAACAAGAATGACGGGGAGAAAATGAGCTCGGCTTGTCTTATGATGATAGCCTGTTGGACGCCTTCCTTGGTAGCGATCTCTTTCGACGCGACACCTCATCCTCCTCTGGGACTGGGACTAGTTGGGTGTCGGGTTCAGGAGGGTATTGGCCTAATTGAAGATAGTGTTTGGGCCAGTTGAGCATAAGTTTTTCTCAGCTTGTCTCAACATGCACAAACAGAACTGGTTCAATTTAGTTTTTCTGTCTGCCTGCAAGCTAAAGCACTGACACAGATGGTTGGTGAACCTCAGGGGCGGGTCCACAGTATTTTAGGGGATGTCTACTCTGATACGAATCAGTGTAACAGTACAAGATTATTCCCTTTGTTTGTTGCTTACTCATTTACGCATGTCTGCAAAAATAAATTTCAGGAATGGAGGCTCAGCCAGGCCAACAAAAGTTAAACAAAGCTGTCGAAGAGCAATTTGGTCTTCAGAAAAAGATTTTTGTTTTTTAAATGTTGGATAGGAAGACCTACACCCTTCCCCTAAAGTTAAAGTTATTTTACCTCCATTTTTCTATGTAGGTTCCCTGTTGTTCGTATTTTTTCATCCAGGATCTCATCCAAAAAGTGCGTTTTCCTTCTTTCCCAGCCGAAATGTCTGGCTGGTATCCATGTTTGTTTTAACACAGTCTTGGCCACAGTCTACTCGGTAATCTTCCAGACTGTCAAAGGCTAGAAATCTAGAAATCTCTTAACTAGTCTTTAGGTGTGTGCAGGCCTTTAGTTTACGTTATATCAACTAGTAAGTTTGATTTAAATATCTGACACATTTAACCAGCAGGCTGAATCTGAAGTGGCTTTAAGTAATGTTACAGTATTTAGTAATGTTAGCTGCAGCTTCTCAGTTGTAAGGATTTGCTAATATTCTTTTTTTTTTATTTTAGACCAAAAATGGAAATAGTTGGCACTTTAATTACAATTAGGTGATTCTTATTTTTACATCTCAGTGTCTCTGTAATGGCTTAAACTAAAGACATCAATACTGTTAAAATTATGTGGTAAGTAAAATGTATAAGATGCTTCAGCGGAGGTTTAGTCACTGGGGAATATATGTAGTCAAACATGTTGGATTTTTAATTAAGCTTTGTGTCGTCATTTTACATTTTAACATCAAATATGAATTTTGCTGGTGCTGCTGGTTCTTTAGTAGAATCCACATTAGATTTCAGAAAAAGTATTGGGCAGCTTTCCTGATCTCATTTGATTTGTTGATACCAAAGATAAAAAAATCAGCATCAATAAGGTAAATTTCATCATCGGCTGAGATTAGTCACTAAATGGTCCGTTAGAGTCTGGAACTTTCAGCTGTACCAGCTTGTCTTCATCAACAGATTGAGTTTGACCAGCTCTCATGGTTTTACATGTTTCTGTTTTCTTATTGGTGATATAAGGACCAATGTGGGTGAGAAGTCAAGGTGAAAATACCTTTTCAGTTGCATAACAACTGGCCAATCTAGTTGTGCTGATGAAGATCATGTGATATGATTGAAAGTTGTAGAATTTCTACTATTGATTCCCCCCCCGAAAATAATCTGTAAATTACAGAATCTCTGAAACATTAAGGTCAGGTGGTGGGTCACCCAAGGCCCCCCAACCCTCTGCCCCTCCAGCACCTTGGACACGCCCCTGGTCAGCATTTCAGTGCATTTATCTTCTGATTTATAGAGTCAATTCTCAATAATTTATAAAATAAAAAAACATTTCTACAGAAAAATAAAGTACAAGTACTCCTAGAAAGTTCATTGGTTCATTGGGATTGATTGTTAGTGTTTAACAGTGTTACTTGGAAAAAAAAACAGGACTGATGCAGTACGACCCCGAGCAGTTTAAAAACACATGGGCAGGAAAATAAAAATAAGGTGTTTTTTGGTTGGCATTCAGCAAGCAGCAGGTTGTTGTTGTTTGCAAGGCACAAGCTTTAAAACTACAGATGTTAAAAACTAAATTTAGTGGACTTGATTCAAACATCATTTACAAGGCACAAATTAGTTTATTTACACGTCGACTTGAGAGAAATGCTGTTGTTGTTGTTGCACTTTCTCTGTTACAAATCCACATTTTGTTAGTATTTGTTTATGTTGTTTGTTGGCGTTGTTTGGTGCATGCTCCTTCACTGAACACAAGATGTCTCAGATCGGTCTTTGGCTTCAAGAAGCAAACAGGCCACTAAAAGGGTCGGTGCCATCACCGCCGCTGCTGCTGGTGGTGGTGCTGTGAGTCGATGTTAGTACTGGTTCCCTCTTTGTTGTTGAGTTGTTTTCAGAGTAGTTTGTTAATGGCTTCCTTTGGTGGCTATCCTCTAAACAGCTTTAGAGCACGTGAGCAAAGTGTTTCAGTTACTTTTGAGTTTTGTGGGGTTTTTTGTTTTTTTTCAGGAAGTCAGTGAAAGCAGCACAGGCGGCATAGAAAGTCTACTATGGCGAACCTGAAACAGGCCAAAGAGGATAGAAGTTGTCAGGTTAAAGCAGAGGCCAGCGAATAAACAACTTGTACATTCCTCTGTAATGATTAGTCACTACAAGTTACAAGACTATAGAATCCAAACATGCACGTCCCTCCTCAAGTTTAGAGAGATTCACTCAGATCCATTCGTATTCGAACAAAGACAAGTTTCATCATTTTGGCTTTGTATTCCACCACAGTGGATCTGAAATGGAATAAATAGCTCCTTTTACACCACATGATGCTTCGCTGTTCTGTGTAAAAGGTACCAAACTGGTGTGGGATTCTGTTTTGACCCTTCTGTGATCTGCTTAGAGAGGTAGTCACCCCAACTGGTCCACCCCAACAGCTGCCCACCCTGAGCCTGGGCGGCCATCGGTCTCTCTAGTGACTCCTAGTGCTGTTCAACTGGGATTTGTTGGGTTACATGCTTGTACTTGGGAGCAACAGTGTGACAGGCAGTGTGGAAAAGAGGCGAGTGCAGGCGGGTTGGAGTGGGTGGAGAAAAGAGTCAGAGTGTTGTGTGACAGAAGAGTGTGAGCGGGAATTAAAGGAAAGGTGAACAAGACAGTAGTGAGAGCAGCTCTGCTGTATGTGTTAGAGACTGTAGCAGTGAGGAGAAGACAAGAGGCAGAGATGAAGAGGTTGAGGTTCTCTTTAGGAGTGATGAGGATGGACAGGGTCAGGAACGAGCACATCAGAGGGACAGCTCAGGTTGGCTGAGTTAGGGACAAAGACTGAGATGGTTTGGACGTGCAGAGGAGGGATACTGGTTATACTGGTAGAAGGATGTTGGAGATGGAGCTGCCAGGCAAGAGATCAGGAGAAAGGCCAAAGAGGGGATTCACTGCTCATCCAAAAAAATAAAAGTCACGCAGTCGGGCCGCCTTTAGCTTTGATTATGGCAAGCATTTGCCTCGGCACCTTTTCCATAATCTTCTGCAACGTCACAACATTTATCCATCAACTCTGTCCAGAGTTGCATACATTTTTCGCCCAGATCTTGTATTGACGATGGGAGAGTCGTCTGCTGCACAACGCCTTGTCTAGCGCATCCCAAAGTTCCTCACTGGGATGGATGGACTAACCAGGTTATTCAGTATATTCAGGTAGTCAGCTGCTACCTAGGAAACTGAAGCCTTTTTCCCTACAAACCTCAATGACAAATGGGTTTTCTTAACACTACACAACTGTTTAGTTCCAATTCCTTGAATTCCCTTCACATTGTGCATGTGGAAATGATCTTACTCTCACTATTAAACATAGCCGTGACTTCTACTACTACGATTTGATTTCATCAAATATTTAAGTGCTCGCCGATCAAGGTCTTTCAAGATTTTTTTCCAGCCACTTTCCGTTCTCGAAGATGATGGTTCCCCATTATCCTTCCAGTTTTTAATAATGGGTTGGACAGTTCTTAACCCCATTTTTAGTAATTTTAGCAATCACTTGTTGCCAGCTGAAACCTAATCATCCGTGCGGTAATTATCCATTGGGAGGCTCTTACCTATTTGCTTAGTTAAATCCAGGTGGTGACTTTTTTTTTTTTTGGACAGGCAGTGTATGTGGATGTGCTAAAAGAGGACATGACATTAATTGACGTGAGGGTAGAGGATGTCCAGGATAGAGTCAGATGGGAACAGATGTAGTGACTCATAACAGAAACAGCTGAAATTAGAAGATGATGTGACATTTGTATGTAGTGATCCTCGCACCAATTTACGTGTTTGGACCCAGGCCCAGTTTTGTGGTTTTAAAAAAACAAAATTATTGCCCAGACCTGCATTTATATAATAATCTCTGGCCTGGACATAATAGAATTTACTGTTCAAAAAGTCACTCAGAAGGAAATTTCTGAAAATCAAATGAAATTTTTATAACTTCAGAGTGATTAGAAATACAGTGTAGGCATTAATATGGATTTCATTTAATGGCTTACAGAGGTGTTATCAGCAAACATTAGTCCAAACTAATACTTTGTCTGTTTCAAAGCTAAGAAAACAATTATTACTAAATGACTCTACTCTACACAATATCTACATGCCTCATGTTGTGAACTCTTCATCTACAGACCTGCTCCTAAAAATGAAGACGAGATGATGGTCGCCATTTTCGAGTACATCGACCGCCTGTTTAACATTGTGCGGCCCAGGAGAGTCCTCTACATGGCCATCGATGGGGTGGTAAGTAGCTGCCACTGACACAAAGCTGCAGAGTTTGTTAAGGATGACAAATCAAAAGCTGAGCCTCAGCTAATTAAGGCATCTGCCACACGATCAGATGGATTAAAGGTATTTAATCAGACAGACGTTAATTCTATTTTTAACTGAATAATAACCTAAGTCTGGGTTTCACCAGGCTCCACGAGCTAAAATGAACCAGCAGCGCTCTCGGCGGTTTCGTGCATCCAAGGAAGGAGTGGAGTTGGCAGAGGAGAAGCATCGTATCAGGGAGGAGATCGTCCAGAGAGGTTGGTGTTGCTATTTCACTGTCACTGTTGTTTGAGAGCTTTTATGAAAATGACATAACCACATTCAGACTCCTAACAAGGAGCCTCATTCTCTGTCCTTTTCTATCTCTTTGTACAGTGATAATTTTATGTTCATGTTTCTGATGTGCAGTGTGCACTTATCTTTTTAGTAAAAATCATAGGCGCAGTGTAACCTCATTTGTGTATTTGTGTAACCTCATTTGTCTCTTTTTCCCTCTTCAGGAGGTTACCTTCCACCTGAGGAGATTAAAGAACGCTTTGATAGCAACTGCATCACTCCAGTAAGTGAAATCAATGTATTTAGACTGTTAATGGGTTTTATTTAGCAAGGTTTGTTGCAATGAGATCTCATTTTGCTTGTTGGTTTCAAGACAGTTTGGAGAATTCTGCTGCCCCAAAGGATTTTTAGTTTAAGAAAAGTTTGTGTGTATATGGCTACAACAGAATCACAGGATGTGATTTCCTTTGTCCCCAGGGCACAGAGTTCATGGACAACCTGGCACATTGTCTTCGATATTACATCGCAGACAGACTGAGCAACGATCCAGGATGGAGGAATGTAACAGTGAGTCAGAAACGTTATCTGCTGTATACTTTTTTTTTATGGATTAATCGGATCTCAGGTAGAAACGGTCACTAACTCTGAGCTGTTTTTGATGCAGGTTTTCCTGTCTGATGCCAGTGTTCCAGGTGAAGGTGAACACAAGATCATGGACTTTATCAGGAGGCAAAGAGGTACAGCGTGAACCACAATCACTCTTTCATATTTAGTGATTTTTAAAAACACATGTAAATGGTCTTATGTTGTTGCAGGACACATCCTAAACAGAAAGTAAAAAGTAACACAAAATGCATACATATACATATAACATAAACATGGAAAACTGGCATATATATACACACACACACACACACACACACACACACACAACACACAGAAAGATGAGCATGTTCGTGTTATAAGAATTTTTATGCATCAGGCTGTTACGAACACATCAACATGTTTCTGATCTACTTTCACAGCTCAACCCAACCACGACCCGAACACGCATCACTGCCTGTGCGGAGCCGATGGTGAGTTTTTAAATCTGTCTGTTCGCCTTTTCTAACGGGTTACGTTTAATAATGTCGTCTGCGACTACGTAACATGTTTTTATTCTGATGCTGTGCCCGCTCAGCCGACCTGATCATGCTGGGCCTGGCCACTCACGAGCCAAACTTCACCATCATCAGGGAAGAGTTCAAACCCAACAAACCCCGTCCCTGCGCCCTCTGTGGACAGGTGGGCCACGAAATCAAAGACTGTCAGGGGACGGCCAGAGAGAAGCAGGGACAGGTGAGATGCTCAGACATCTTGGACTGTTGTTCCAGTGAGGTGACACTGTGGCAGACACTAGTTTCACCTGAAAATTTTATACTTAAACACCAGAACAGAGTGTAATAACTGCACATTTTATGACAAACTTAAGCTATGAAAACGAGAAAAGGACAAGACCTTTAGCTTTGTGTTAACCTGATCAACTTTAAAGGCAGTTTTCAACAGTAGTTCAACATCATATTAGATGTTAAATGTGCTAATCATATTTTTCAGCTCTGTGAAAGCTGCAATACACAGTGACCCCATAAAGTGTCCAAATATCTACCTAAGTCTCAAGTAAAAAAACAAAGTGGGTTTTAATTGGATCTGACGTCATGTGATATCCATGCAGTGTGTGTTGCTTTAAATGATTAAACTGTTCTGTTAATGACACGCCACCCCTGTGGTGGTTTCTTTCTCCGCTTTTAGCACGATGAATTTGCAGACACGATGCCTGTGTCTGAGCAGGAGTTCATATTCATCAGGCTCTGCGTGCTACGAGAGGTCTGTTATTTTATTAAACTTGGTTGATGTCATTTGAACAGCACATAGTTTTGTCCTGTTGTACTAACCATGGTTTTAAAAAGAGGTTCTGATTTGTTTGCATTTAGTGATCAGATCATCCAGATGGATGCCACATTTGAACTAGAATTGGTGCAAAAATCTCGTCTGTGACACAGTCCTGTTTAATTCTGCTGTCTTTTTAGTACCTCGCCAGAGAGCTGACCATGGCCAGCCTTCCATTTCCCTTTGACTTTGAGAGGAGCGTTGACGACTGGGTCTTCATGTGTTTCTTTGTTGGAAATGATTTCCTGCCGCACTTGCCATCCTTAGAAATCAGGTGAGCAGTAGTAGCTCTGTCTGTTGGATAAAGCTTGATTTTCTACACCCAAAAGCTTAGAAAGTGTGAAACTCCTTGTCAGCTCAGTTCTTCAGCAGTAAACCCAGACTGGGGCGACACTTCAGCTTTCTTTAAAGATTCACAGAAGCAGGGTTAATTGTGGGACAGTTGTTAATTTAAATACTTCAAGTATTTGTGTACTGTGTGTATAGTAGTACTGCCAACACTTCTGTTTGTGTTTGTGGGAGACTGATTATAAGATAATTAGTATTGTCACAGTGTTTTTGTGTATGAACCACAGGGAGAACAGCTACTGTTATTCATCAGCTAATGTGGTGTATTTAGTATGAGATCAATACACCATCCTCATCCTCATTAAAATTTACACTTAGTGACTCATTAATTAATTATTTACTGGTTTCTTCCAGAGAGGGAGCAATAGATCGACTGGTCAACATCTACAAAGACGTTGTGCACAAAACTGGAGTGAGTATCACGACTAATCGGAGCACTGCAAGTAACGGGCTCACAACCTGCCACTGCAAAGCATCCTGGGAAATGTAGAAGAACAGGTTCAAACAAAAAGTCGGCTATTTCAAAATCACTTCTTCTTGTTGGTGAACAGGGGTTCAGGTCGAGTTTTGACAGAAATGTGCACAAAGTAAAGTTGTCTTTGTTCTGCAGGGCTACCTGACACAGAACGGTTACGTCAACCTGGAGCGCGTTGAGATGATCATGCAGGCCGTGGGCGTGGCCGAGGACAACATCTTCAAGAAGCGCAAGGAGGACGATGTAAGATTTCATCGCACTATATCCGATACACACTGAATCGTGTCTGTTCACACAGCGGCTCGGTTTAGGCGATGAGTGGCAAATACTTGTCCGTGTTTCTACCATACTTTCTTTTCTTGTAGGAACACTTCAAGAGAAGAATGAAAGAGAAACGAAAGAGGATGAAAGTGAGTAAATTTTGTATCTTTGAATGGGTTTTAATTGCTCAGGAAGGATGTCTTGCAAATCCAACACTGTCACAACATTGTCAGCGATTTTCAGCTGTTCAGACGTTCACCCTGGACCTGATATTCATCCTCAGATTTAAAAGATAAAAAATAATAACGCAGATGCCGACATGTGGTGTAGCGACTCTAGTCATATTAAATTTTTTGTCTTTGTGTTCCTGCAGGCAGAGCAGCAAGGTCCTGCCTACTTAACCACAGGCCAGTTTGCCCCCCAGGCCCTGGGGAGGAGAGACCGACCTGAGCCTGTCCAGAACGCGAGGCACCAGGCCTACGACATGAGGATGCAAGCCCGTGAGCAACACAACAAGGTACGATAAATTTGTTTGTAGTGCGTGATACATAGTTCCTGCTCACATTTGCCAACATTTCTGTTTGGTTCAGTTTAGCAGCAGGATAAGACATAGCTGGGAAAACAAAGCATTTTTTTAAGCTCGTTTGCATTTTAATGATGTGGTTATTGCATTGGTTGTCTTGGAATACAGTGGAAATTATTAAGATCTGAACATAAACCTGGTGATTACCCCTCACTGCAGTATTAATCAAGTGTGTTTTTGTTTCCCCTGCAGGATGCCGCTCAGTCTCTGAAGGCCATGATGAGGAATGGAGGGAACGTAAGTGAACTCGATGCAGTAAAAACATTTGTGGAATCTGGATGTTTCTGTATTTTCAAATGTCGGTGTGTAAATTCTGTTAATCTGAGTCCTAATCCTCCTTCTTTTAAAATGTGAAGTTACTTGTGACAAATCTGCCGCAGAGTTTTTTGCTTGTTTTTCTTTTTTGTCTTCATGTGTTGGGAGCTGAATGACAGCGCTGAGAGAAAAAGCGCAGACATACCCAACGCTTGTTTGAACAGCGTGAACCGTCTGTCTGCACCTTGTGTTAGTTTAAACTTTAGTCTGGCTTGATTTTAAAAACAAGCAGGCATCACTCTGTGTAATGATCTCCCCTCTCACGTAGCCACTCCTCTGTGCTGAAGGTAAAATCCATCACCACAATGGGAACATTATAGGTGGTGTGTTGGTAATATGTTGTAGTATTCTCATCATTGGTGTACTGCATGTTTTAGCGTGGATATCCTGCCATGTCCAACTCACACTTGTGCTGTAAGTGAAAATCTAAAACATGAGATTGATTACACCTGCATTTGAACGGTGTTGCATAATTTTGCTGTATATAAAACAATGGTTAAAGGCTGAGCTCATCTACTGGTTAATGTCAAAATGAACACATTTTTACTGTATTGTTGCTTAGCACTAAGCTAAAAGTCACTTGAGTTCATCTTTGCTTCAGCAAACAAAGAAAAGTTGAACGCCGTCCCTGAAAACGTCCCTGTGTTGGTTAAACATTGTGCTCTCTGTCATTTTGAAACACTACACATTTCATTTAAGGGTATTTCATTAAGAGACGTCAGTTTGAACGCTGCCTCCAGCTCAGTTCATGGCCGTTCTTCTATTCAGCGAGTCCTTTGAGCTGTTAACTTTTCCTTCTGCTTTAAACATATCGACCAACAATAACCGACCATATATTAACACATGAATGAAAAGAGCTGAAAAGCTTTGGAAAAAGGAAGGATAAGTAGCTGAGGTAGTGATTATTCCTTCACTTCCTTCTCACATAGAATTCGTGCATAAATACAGCAGCTTTATCACCTGAGGGTGATGTAGTTTGCCTTGGACATGATTTTCTAATTCCTCTGGTTGTTTTTGTGATGTAATGTCGAGGTCGGGCACATTTAGTTGTGAGTCCTACGAAATGAATTTTACTTGGAAGTGTAATTAATATTATGTTCTGTAACATTTAACCTACGTGTCAGAAATCAGCTCGTTGCAGGCGTCATTTTCACTGTTATGATCTTAATTATCTGTTTGTCCCTGCAGCCGTATAGATGCTGCATTTCTAACTCGTACTGTCGCAATCATGCTTCTAAATGGAAAATAGAGCTCGGATGATCAGCTGCTTCATAAATTAGTGATTACATCGATAAAGCGTTTGATTCCTTTTTCATGCAAAGAGACTGTTTAATTGTTGATCAATTTTGTTTGCGTGTAATCTGTGCTCTTAGAAACTAGAGATACAAAAACACAGAACTGATGGGCAATATTGTTTGTCCAGTAAAAAATCTGTATAATTCATTAAATAAGAAAAAAAATTTGACTAAAATAGATTTGATTCAACATGTATTGCAGACTTTTACTTTTTATATTATCTTTAAAATATTTTTTCCCCTGCTTTAATTTATCATTGCCATTTATCTCTTTCATACATATCTGATTATATTGTCCTCTATCAGCTGTAAAGCACTATAATTTGAATTGTTGGTACAAAACGTGTGTATAAATGAAGTTTGTTTGCTCAGTCGTCTGCAGGGACCAGTGACGGCGCTGACAGCAGGGGGATGAAGAGGAAAGCTGAGGACAGTGACAGCGAGCCTGAGCCTGAAGACAATGTCAGGTAAATTTTCACAAGTTGTTTTGGAGGTAGTCAATTTGAATCAGTTCTGCACTTTTTTGCTGGTTGAACGTATTTGCGACTTGTCATTTGCGTTAATGCGAACGTGTTCTCATTATGTCGACAGAAAACATCATCCAGTTGCTATTACATTTCTCATACACCGTACAACAAAAGGTTGCGATTTTCTTGTACAGGAACGTTTTTAGCAGACAGGCTTGGCTCGCCTGTATGTGTGCGCATGTGTGGTTTGGTTAATAAAAGAACAAAATATAGACCTGTTCTATAGGAAGGTAACCTTAAATCACTGCTGTTGTGATCTGGCATTATATAAAAATAAACACGAAGATAACCTGATAAAATACTAAATGCAGTTTTTAAATGATGATTTAATTTATTAAAGGAAAAGAAGTTGTTCACATTCACATTGCCTGCCCCTATGTGAAAAAGTAATTGTGACCCCCTCCTTGCTAAATCATGAAGGAAAATATTCTGTGGACTGATGAGACAAAAGCTGAACTTTTTGGAAGGTGTGTGTCCTGTTGCATCTGGAGTAAAACTAACAGTGTTTCATAAAAAGAACATAATAGCGACAGTCAAACATGGTGGCAGTAGTGTGATGTTTGGGGCTTTGCAGCTTCAGGACTGGGACAGTTTGCCATAATTGATGGAACCATGAATTCTGAGCTCTACCAGAAAATAGTCCAGTCATCAGCTTGTGACCAATCCAAAACACACCAGCAAGTCCACCTCTGAATGGCTCAACAAAAAAAACATTTAGGTTCTGGAGTGGCCTAGTCAAAGTCTGGACTTAAATCTGATTGAGACTATAAACAGGCCGTTCATGCTCGCAAACCCTTCAATGTAGATGTATTAAAACATTTCTGCAAGGAAGAGTGGACCAAAATTCCTTCAGTGATGTTAAAGACACAAGTGTGGCACCACCAGTGATTATATTAGGGGGCTACTTTCCCACATAATACCAGGCAGGTCTGAACAGCTTTTTTTTTCCCTTAATAAATGAAACCATCATTTTAGAAGCAGACTTTTGTATTTACTGAGATTATCTTTGTGTAATATTAAAATTCGTTTGATCTGTATCATTTAAGTGTGACAAAAAAAAAATCAGGAAGAGGGCAAATACTAATTCACAGCACTGTAGTCAGACGTAGTTTGAAGAGGCTTTTTCTCAAGGTGCTACAAATGGAGACGTGTTCAGTAGGAATTGCACCACAATTCACATATTTAGTCCCAGACTGGTTTGTGCGTTCGCGTTCTTCCTCCCACCCTTTGCGTTGAGCGCAGCGCAATCCACATCCTGTGTAAAACCATAAAAACATCTTTCTTCCATCGCACACAAGGTCTAGATCATCGTATCGTGCAGCAGTGATGTCATATTAAAATGAAAAGTAAAACACAAAATGCATTTTGTTTTCCAAAATTTTTATCTTTTCCCACAAAAGACAACTACGTGCAGATATTTACAAAACCCAAAGGGAAAAGCAGAACTGAAATCTGTGTCTTTGCTATAATTATTTTCATCAACGTAAAAATAAAATACCAGCAGGTGACATCAGAAGTGCCATTTTCACCAATGTAAATGTGGAAGACTCACTCCAGGAGGATTTTGATAGATATGCCTATTCATTATTACTAATTATGATTAAATTAGATCATATTGATGTCCCTCTTTCAAATTCTGCCCCTCAGAAACTCTCCCTGTCGTGGAAGCTAGATTTTTAGTGTGTTCGTTTTTCAACATTTCTTTTTGATGGTGTAGCTGATAAAACATGTCTCTTTATGTCTTCAGCTGGTGAAGTTAACAAACAGAACCGGATAATGTATTTATTAATGCCACAAGCAAGCTTTTAATCTCTGCAACCACATAGACACACGTAGGCACACTGCTGAACAGCTCCCACCTCCCTCTGCACGTAATTAATATGGAAAGCAGGAATATTTGAGCAAATTCCTCTGTGACGCACTCTTCAAAGCTGCTAAATCCATCGGGCTAAATTGGTATTCATGGAGGCTTTCCTCTCAGGAGTCGGCGCTCCCCGCGGCCCGCTCCGAGGATCCACGACACAGATGCTGGATGGCCTTGATTATGTGTGCAGAACGGCATTGCTGCCAAATTTACCGAGAAGTCAAAGCCATTAAATTATTCCTGAATCAGTGAGGAAGTTAATGCAGTTTATTTCAGACTATAGACGCGCAGAGAAGCATCCTCAAAACTGGAGATTTTAAAGAGCAAGTGGATCCTGTAGATTATTTTATACCACGAACAGTTTGTTATGCGCATGTTCAAGGTGACAGACAATATAACAACAAAAACTATGTTTTCCACTTAAATGTGGGTTTTAATTTTTTTTTATATACATTTTTACACAAATTGGCCAAGTTGTTAAGCTGATGCACTGTGCGGATGCTGTGATTTAGAAGATGTCATAACTAACTTGGGCTGATGATTTGTCAGTGGAGAAAGTTTTTAAAGATGGTACTGGGGCCATTTTTGTGCTTATTTGATAATATTAGTGGCAGACAGGAATTCACAATTTCAACCAGTTGTCTACAAAAGAAAATTTCCTCTGGATCCATGAACTATCATCAAAGTTGTCGCAGAAACACCAGAACTGGGCTCAGTGTTCTGGCTGTTGTAAGATTTACACATTACAGTTTCAGGACTAGGAAGTGTACAAATTCTCCAAATCTACCGTTCAGACCTTGATTTTTTTTTTTTATTTATTTATTTTTTTCTCTCTCCCCCCAGTTAGGAGCACAAATGACCTGTCCTTCAGTACAGAGCAACAGACCTGTACTGACTCTCACATATAGACAGTGTTACCTTCTTATCATAAAATGTGTTAAATTTCCACAATGTCCAGTTTCAGAACAATTACGCTCCTTGTGATACTACAAGCTACCAGAAAAAGTTGCTCAGTGTAAGATGCTTCTTATTTAAGTTAAAGCAGCAGGTCAAGGATTTTACAAGATGTTTTTATTTTGTAATCCGTAAAATAAAATCTGCCAATAGAACAAGCAGAAGTGGAAATTCACTTGCCAAGATTTCCTTAAAGAAGATATATTTGGTAATGTTGAGTTTTTATTCAAAAGTAGCTTTTTTTTAGTTACATTTTGTTACATTACATTACATTTTGTGACAATGTTCATTTAAGAGGCATTAAACATATTTAAATTGTAAAGTTCTATTCTAGATGAAATAAGATTCAAGTGTTATTTAAACATTTTTAAGATAAAATATGTCTGCGTAGTTGTTTGTTGCAAAAATTTCTCATATTTATTATTATTGTAATAAGTTTTAATAGTTTTGCACAGTTTATAGTGAACCAAACTCAGAAAAATCGCTCAGGTCATGTATATTTCCTAAAACAAAATGGTCCATATTTTAGAAAATGCACAGCAGCAGATACTTTATGAAATTTAAAAAAGCTAAAATTGAACGTCCAACATAAAGTGCAATGAGTTATGATTAGAAGTGAGACAAATATACTTGGCGAGATTTTGAATTTTTTTCTAGTGAACTTTGCACTAAGAGGGCAAAACATTTTTTTATAATATAATTTTTTTTTTTAATTACATTTTAGTCTTGAACGCTGAAGAGTGAGTGAGTATCAGTCTTGTACAGGATTTCACTGTCATTGTGATTCCCAACAGTAAAGTATAACCTGGTGTGTTTGTCCTGCAGGTTGTGGGAGGAAGGCTGGAAGCAGAGATATTACAAGACCAAGTTTGACGTGGACGTGACAGATGAGGATTTCAGGCGGAAAGTGGTTCAGTCTTATGTGGAGGGTCTCTGCTGGGTGCTGCGCTACTATTACCAGGTAAGGGGTTTTTAAAAAATGGGCCCCCAACACAACGCTGTTTCCTTCACACAGCACAAACTGTCTGAATACAACAAATATTCAAATGTTCAGCAGTAAAAAAAAAAAAAAAAAGTACTTATTTAGGCTTCTATCTGCCTTTCAAGTCAAATTAACTCAATTTATATAGCACATTTAAAAAGAACTGGAGTTCAAGGGTTTTACATGTTAAATGCAGACAAATAAAAAAAGGCACAGAGTGGGTGGCCATCTGCCTCGACCAGTTGGGGTAAGAGGAGAGAGAATACAATACAGAAAACAATGGAGGACCAGTAACTTCATTAGAAGTATCCAGCTCCACGGCCAGGGAGATGGAGAGGAAGAAGCATAAAGACCACCACCATCTTCTTTACAACTAACCTCGATCAAGGTAGAGTAGGCACAGAGAAGTTCTGTAATGTACAGAGATGCTCAGCTAACCACTGGGCTAATGCTTTCTCTGGTACCACTCAGTTGGACTTCGGGCAGACTTATTTAAGTGTGAGGATGCGTCCCTCCATGTCAGGATCTGTCCTGTCATCAGCAACTCCCCCTCTTGCCTGCAGTCTTTTGTCATGCACATGTGCACAACGATTAGAAACTTGGTTCTACACATTCACGGCAGAGAAATTAGCGTCATCCAGGGGAAACCGGGTCTCATGTTTACATCAGGTCTGCGACAAACCACACCAGCAAAGGTGGAAAGCTGAGTATGTAGACTAACCTATAAAAAAAAACATGCAGGTGATCTGCAAATGTTCCCGAAATCAAAGGTCAGGATGTCCCTTCATTTACTGTGTGTCGTGTAATTATTATTCACCAAATTATTTTATTGTAAATATTGATCTTTTATCTCAAAGTGTAATCATCAGCCGCGGGCCCTCTCAGGCTGGGCAGGGGAGGGGGTTTGTCCGGGCTGATGCGTTCTGTGTATGCACGCTGTGTGTTGACTCCTCATGCTCGCCGATCCAAAGCCTGTCTCAGGGGGCCGTTCTGGATGAATTCATTAGCGGGCCCCTCGGCGGACGGGGACGTGTCTGGTCTCGGCTGCCACACATTCACGGTTCTGTCCGTCGCCGCAGAGTTGTGATCATGCACAGCTCTTCGCGGATCAGATTCTGTCTTTTAGGTGTATAACCCAAAGTGTGAGCGTTTTCTTACTAATTGTACTGAGCGAATGAATCCACTGCTACTGATTAGGTTCAGTTGTCAAATGTAAAATTATCGAAGATCGAACAGCAGTCGGGTTTTCTCTGTGAAAATATGTAGGTTTTACACAATTGAACAAAACGCTGAAATGTATTTAAGCACTCATTTGCCAGTTTATTAGGTACACCTTGAAGAAATTATTTTAATATGGATATTTGTGTTTGACTTGGAAAACGCGCTTGGCTTTCTCACCAACATGATCAGATATCGGGTGTAAACTCGATTGCTGCTTTTCTCTGGGTGTCATGGAGAATTCAGCAACTCTTTTAGTATATTAGTATAAAGAACGACTTGATCATCTGTCAACGGTGAAGCCGAGAGCGTGTGATAATGAAGTTGTTCTTCCAGCAGAAGTGTTCTTGATTTCTGGAGGAAAAGCATAATGTAACGGCCTGAGTGGGAAATGAAACTGATGAGAAAGAAAGTAGAGAAAAAATGGGATTAGATGTGAGAGAGATTCTCCACATCCTGTGTAGCAACTAGTACCTGCTTTTATGTTCATTGTCAACATTTAGAGAACTGCATTTTCTAATTACAAACCTAAAGGAGAATTTGCTCCGTGTGGGAAATAAGTTCCTGGTATTCTTTAGTAATCTAGAGTAAAATGTGGATACAATTTTTCTATATATAGATAGATAGATAGATAGATATAGCCTTGTTTTCAACACTTTTCCTTTGTTATATTTTTATATATAGAACTTCTAATCACATTTACTATTTTACATTCAATTTTCACTGTTTTTTTTTGTTTGTTTGTTTTTTTTAAATTTCCATATGGACGTTGACAAACAAATCATTTTGCATTTATCTTGCGAAGGCCTCATTTTAAACAGGACACACACTGTTCCAATTATTTGGCAGAGCTTGGTCATCTTTAATTTTTACGTTGCATTTATTTATGAATTGGAAGGCAATATTAGGTTACTAATATGTTTTTTGTTATTAGTATCGTTTTAACATCAGTGTTCAGTAGCTTGTCCCTCACACATGGACATTACATGGACTAATTAAATTACATTAGATGCATCTTTTATTTGAAAGACAGAATGGTGTAAAAAAATAATAATTCAGATAAGTTACACTGGAAAAACAAGAAATAAAATAGAATCATTGTTATTTGCTTTAATTATTATTTTCTTTTTTTTCTGTTATGAAATGCAACAGTAAATGTATTTTGTTGTTGTTGTTTGTGGTCTTTGACTCTGCCAACAGCATCATAAATGATCTCTGCAATTATTGGAATGTAGTACCCCCCATCCCAACACACACACACACACACACACACACCTTTTATTATGGTAAAGTCCCATATTATCATTTGAATGCCCATCTTTGATAATAGAGTGGTGGGCTTTAGCACAGATTGGCTGAGATGTGAGGATTGGTGGATTTATCCGAGGACCTCGTTTTCTCAGAGGTGGATTGTGGGAAGTGAAGGTCGTTCTTTGGTGTGAGATGTTTGCTCAGGAAGGATAAGTGGTCCAAACGCTAGATCCGCAGGGTTCTTCTCTATTTTCCCTCATCTTTCCTCACTACATAGACATTTCTGAAACACAGAGCAAAGGGGCTTATTTTCGAGATGCTTCTGCATTAACTGTCGCATCTTTCCAAGGAACAGATTGTTATTTTGAGTTCGCAAAGTTTTTAAATGCAGAAACAATGGGCAGACATTTTAATTTTGCCGCTGCAGCTACTGTGCAGACTCACACATGCTGTTTAAAAACACACCCTGATCCGATCAGGATTGAAACTCATGGAGGTTTTAAATGTCAGCTCAGCCACGTTAGTCTGATCACAGTGGACTTTAAGCTTCACACTGCAGTGGAACTTCTGTGGAAAAGGGCAAAGAAATGCTTTTTTTTTTTAAAAATTTCCTAGTCATGTACATTTTTTCCTTATTTTGTGCTGTTGGCTTGTTAGTCATATGTCGTAAAGGTTAGAGTACAGAGTCTTCGTACTTGAAAAACAATTACTTCTCTTTACAAACATTCTGGTTTCAGCTCCTCTGGTGTGAGTTGGCCGTTCTTCTCAGTTTCATGTCATTGTGCTGAATATATCTAGTATTCAGCTGTTTATTGGACGGAACTAGCAACTGATGGAAGTTGCCTTCCATCTCTCAAGGACAAGATGGGGAGGCCTCTTGTTGAGATGCTATTCAGACAAGATAGAAATGAATAAAAAAATATCATCTTGGTTTCAGAACTATTAAGATAAAATCCTAGGTTAGAAGTATTTAAATAAACTCAGCCTGCAGCCAAATGCAGATTCTGTCCAGTTATAATTATTATATAATTAATAAAGGAGTGGCTGCTTGTGACTAAATCATGGGATAGAATATATTCCTGGTCTCCTAGAAACCCAGCGGACTCTTGGATCTTAACAAAGCAGCATTTGCCTGAATCACTTGCAGCCACTTTTAAATCTAAACTGATAGCTGCTCTTCTTTACAGCTGTTCTATTGCCACTAATTCAGTTCATATTAGCACTGCACTGTGGTCAGAGACACACAGGATTATAAACTGTGACAGTAGAGATATTTTGACCCACGCAGGAGCATACGTGACACTTCATCTAGTCACCGAACCAAACCTCACACGGTGGAGACTCAGTGCCAGTCTGCTGTATGGCCCTCTGTGCCAAAAGCTCCTAGAAAAAGAATTTATATATTCATATAATATATTTGGCATAACAATAACAGAACAGCACACTGTGGGATGCCGCAAAACAGTTATTAGAGGTAAACTTTTATACGCTAAATTAGCGTATAAAACAAACTCTAAATAAAATGTATGAAAAACAAATGGAGAAGAATGTTACATGTGCTAAACTTAAGGATGCACAAACAGGCTGAAAGATCGATACACAAATGAAAGACCCTCAGACGAATCACATCCATGGCGAACTAGACTGCATACAAAATCACTCTGAGACCTGTTATCCAAAGCTGTATGCTCAACCCAAGACGGTGGAACCCACGTATCTGAACTCCTTCCCAAAATCCTTAGACCTCTGGAACAGAACAGAATAAAATAATAACCCAAGACTAAACTGTAAAGTTGCGTCACAGTTGTCCTACAGACCACATCCTCGGTCGTCTTCTCTATTTTCTGTGTTGCAGTCATGAACTGCGTACAGCACTGCTCTGCATAAATTCAACACAGAAGCACAATTGAAGCTAAACTCATCTTTTTAGTAAGACACTGGATACATTTTCTTATAATGAAAGGCCCTGATTAAACGGTGGATATTGTATTTCAGATGTTGTGTTATTGGTTTGGTAGAACTCAAGCAGCACATAATCTGAATTTGGCAGGCAAAGGATTTCTTCTGACATATGAAGTCATATTAAAGTCTGAGTGTTTCTTTGTCGATATGCAGGGCTGCGCCTCCTGGAAGTGGTACTTCCCGTTCCACTACGCCCCGTTCGCCTCCGACTTCAAAGACATCAAAGAGATGTTCACAGAGTTTGAGAAAGGGACCAAACCAGTAAGAAACTTTTCTTATTTTACTTCCTCCTCTGTTTGTCTGTGAAACCTAAAGGATGAGAGAAAAACAATGTAAGAATAGAAGGTTTGAAACACTTTCACATCGCAATACGAGGATGTAAAAGTAAATGTCGATATGCGCGAGTATTGCAATTTTGTGCTGTGTGTTACAGTACCCATTCTCAAAAACACTGCATTGATATTTATTTTATGTTTTTTATAAATAGCATGCAGATATTCATGGCAGACTTTGGTACATTTTGTGTTTTGTTTAAACTCCAGATCACTAGATGGCAGTGTTTTGCATGTTGTTAGTTTTTTCTTTTCTTTATACTGTCACAGTATTAAATTTGATTGTGAAAAAATTTTAAATATTAATACAACTGAGATATATAAATATGTGTGTGTGTGTGTGTGTGCGCACACTGTTCAAAAAAACTTTTCCACTTTTACTTTGAGTATGATTCTGAATCCAGACCTCCATGGGATAATGATTGTGATTTCCATTGATCATTCTTATGTTATTTTGTTCTCAACACATTCCACCAAGTAATGAATAAAGATTTTCTAGCGGGAGATTTCATTCATCGAGATCTAGGATGTGTTGTTTAAGTGTTCCCTTCATTTTTTTCGAGCAGTGTGTATACATATGTTTTTCTTGTTAGCCGTCATTTTTGACAGACTGGCTTCTAAAACTTCTGTAATCATCAAGATATTTTCAAAGCAAAGCTGTGCAGTGTTTAAGGTTTTGGTCATTATCAAATTACAATCAATAAAAATGCTGCAAAACTTAATAATACAGCAGAGAATGCTCTGACTGGTTAAAGGGTGAACCTGGCTGACAAACGTTTAGAAGAATTATAGAAATAATTTCTGAAGAGGTCAAAGGTGACGTGACGTCACAGAAGTTACCAACTTGTAACCTAAACCAACACAGTGGCTAAAGCAAGATAGTAAGGAGAACATGCATGTGAGATCTTAATATAAGATATATAAGATAATAACACACACACCAATTGGACAGGTGTGTGAATCGGTCTGTTTTGGGCTGAATTTGAACATTAAACAAAAGACTTCTCATTAGTTCATTAAACAACAACCTGTGTGTTATTTGCAGTTTAAGCCACTGGAGCAGCTGATGGGAGTGTTTCCTGCTGCCAGTGGAAACTTCCTGCCGTCAACATGGAGAAACCTCATGACCAGTCCAGTAAGTTTCAGAGAGTTCAGAAGACTGTAGTGACTAATCAGAGGTCTTTAATAACAGTTGTTGTTTTTGTTTAGCAGTTTATCTACTGCAGAATTTAAGTTTCAAAAAGCAGGATTTTCATATGACGTTTCTGTGGATCCGCCCGTATGTTCAGCTTAACTTGAACTCTTCCTTTCACACAGGATTCTTCCATCATCGACTTTTACCCCGATGACTTTGCTATTGATCTTAATGGCAAGAAATACGCCTGGCAGGGTGAGTGACAGTCCTATTAACGAACCCAGATTTTAGAGGCACCTCAGAATGTCGTGGGATTATTTAAACTAGTCGTTCTTCCTCTTACATAGACTTTTCCAGCCTTTCTGATCTGACTTTTCTATCTACGTAACACTCACCTAATAGTGGAATGTTTTATAATTTTTTAATACTTGTACAGCTTATCTCCTTTTGTTTTTATGTTCTGTATTATATTTATATGTATTACTTTATGTCAAGGCCTGGTAATGACACTAATTTGACTGAAACTTTTTTCTTTATCTGCTTCTTCCTTAAGGTGTGGCCTTGTTGCCTTTTGTGGATGAACGACGGTTGAGAGCAGCTCTGGCTGATGTATACCCCGACCTCACCCCTGAGGAAGGTGAGTGCTGTTTAAATGAATAAAAACTATTTTTTATTTATTTTAAAGTAAATAAAATGTGAACTGTGATGATTACTCAACAAAAAAAAGGATAATAATGAGAGAGACAAATTAACAGACTGTTCCACTATGACCTTGCCATACATAACATCTGTAACGATGACAACTGTACACAGCAACGATGGGGACAGACTAAGGTGAAAAACTGAAAAACAAAAGGCAATAAATCAAGGGCACGGTGTAATTGAGCTCTCACTTTAGAAATCCAGGCGTGTGATTTTCTTTCTAGGCATATTTTAATTGAACTACATAAGATTTAAGGAGGCTCATTTAAGACTTATTCATCACCCCCTCTCAACATACTACCTTTTATTTCTGTTTTGTCTGCTGTCTGTCTCTGTTACAGTGAAAAGAAACAGCCTGGGAAGTGACGTGGTGTTTATCCAGAAGTCTCATCCGCTCTTTGACTTTGTCCACGAACTCTACCGCACAGAGTCTCATGAGGTAACAAAACTCACGACCCCAGTCACGTAGACTTTATCATCTAGGGAAAAACTCAGAGAAACTGAATTACAAGCTGCTTCACTCTGCCGCAGATGTGCCATTTGGTTTTGCAGGTGTTCCGCGAGTTGGATTTAGTGTTGTTGATTATGCTTTTGTAAATCAAGGCAATATTAATGTTTTACTTGCTGAATGAGTTCTGCGTAATGAGAATGTCTGAACAGTGAAACAAAAAGAAGCAGAAAGTAAAGCAAGTGAAACTCTAAACTTTTTATACAGTAAAGCAGCCTTTCTCAATATTCTAACATTGGTAAAATAAATTAAAAAATAAAACTGTATGTATGTTGCCTACTACAGTGTTTTTGTTTTTGTTTTTTTTATCCTGTCATTATTGTGTTATTGCATTACCTGAAGCTGAGCGTACAGCTGCCGGTAGCGTATCACTGCAATTTCATAGTGGCACTTTGGCAGGCAATGTGTAAAATACGCTGCACCTGGAATGCTCACATATGAGTAGGTCTTATAAAAGTTTTTCTCTGCAGATCTTCATGTCGATCTCTGATGAGGTCTATGTGTCACAGATAGTTAGCTCTGGTGCCACAACATGAGTGGAGCACAAGTGGGCAGATTTTGGACGGTTTATCTAAAAACCAGGACGTGTCAGTCTTTGTCCCCCTCCAGTTTTGCTCCAGTACTGCTCACACCACAAACCCAAAGTATGGCCCAGCCCAAACCCATGACTAAGGAGTAGAAACTTTCGTTGTTTACATACTCTGTTTAGCTCTTACCCGTTGGCGCGTGTGTGTTGGTGTAACGATCAAGCAATAACACAGTTTATAACTAAAAAAGACTTTGGTGCGCACTCGTAAGTCGCAGACACAGCTGTTGTGTTTACCCCTAGTTGACTTTCCACCAACTGGATAGCGAAGTGAATTCCTTAAAGTTATGGTTCATTGTCCTGATGCTAAACATTTCTCAAAGTGATGAACGGCCTTCATATTTTTCCATCATTGTTGTCCATCAATAACTTGGTTTAAGCTGCATGTGTTGTACATAATCCAAGGCTTAGGTTTATCATTGATGATAAGTTGCTCAAAATGTACCACTCCAATAGCCACTTAAGGTGTGTGTTGGTTGACAGGTTGCGCATTTTCCAGTGTGGTTTGTTGTTTGACTTAGTGCAGTGAGGGAGTTGGATTGTTGATGAGAACTAAGGTGCTCAGGTAGGAAGGTGTTGTTGAGTTGACCACTGTGAGTGCCAGACCTCTGAACCTGAAACCAATAACCACTGGAAGACAGAACAGAGCTATGAAAGTTGATGTGATGTGTCCTTTTATATTGACCTGGGACATTTAGCTCCATTTTAGATTATCTGGAGAAGTTTAGTTGTGCATGATGGTAGGCCTGTCAGTAGGACAGACCTGCTGTAATCAAGATGAGGACTTGCACAAGGAGCTGGGTAGAAAAAAGGTCAGATTTTTCCAATGTTGTACAGGGAAAGCAGATGTGCTGGGCAAAACTCATCTGTTCATCTATAATACGCCCCTAGTTGCCAGGTTTTGTGGGAATAATCACCGAGATTGAGATCCCAAGTTGATGTTGATGCAGTGCTGTATGGAAGGTCCTGAGTTGGTTATGTTTTTGTGACATCTCAGACAGACAGTAGTCTGTGGAAAGAGACAGGAAGAGTTGTGTGTCATCAATAATAGAAAAAGCCATGTGAGTGAATTACAGATCTTAGGAGTGGTTTATATGTAAAAGAGAAGAGGGCTGAGACCAGAGCCCTGCGGCACACCTGTGAGGAGGCAGTGAGGGCTGTAAACCTTCCCTTTCACTCTTGTATCACAGATCACACCACCAGTCATGCATGACAACATTTAAAATGAATAAATTCCCTCATTTCCACAAAAAACTAAAGTCTTATACTTAAAGCAAATTATAGTTAAGTTATAATCCTGCATGTCACACTTCTTTAAATTACTTGGATCAGCTTCCATATATTGTGCTTGTCTTTAAGTTTGAAGATGACCTCAGGTAAACTTAGCTTGCTGTGTCAAATTCTGCACAAACATCTTTCTGACTAGAAAGCAGAGCACCACACAGTGACATTAAATATAGGCAAAACATAGTGGTGTGCTTCTAAATAAGAAGCATATTTGTTATTTAAAATGTGCATAAAACAGACGTCAACAAAAAGCTTAGACGTGTAAAGTGTTCTCTTGATGTTGACAGAAAAGAAAAGCCTTGAAGTAGTTCTCTGTGATTTACACACAGTTGACACACTGATTCAAATCGCCATCTAGTACTTGACACTAACTTCACCTTTGTCTCCGTCAGGGCACTGATATCCCTGCAGAGCTGTGCCATGGAATCCAAGGTACATTAAATCTTGATGACGACCCTATTCTACCAGATAAGTAAGGAACGCCTGCATCATTCTCCCTTTTGCTAAGACACATCCCATGTTTTTAACAAATGCTCTAATCCTTTGGTCCGACAGCTGTGAGCTGGTCATTTATTCAGTCTGTTTTGTCATTAATCCTTTAGGACTGTGGTGTCGCCCATCCCAATGCTCCGTGACATTTCACAGAACAGTTCGATCGGGTAAGTACACTGTCTGGGAACAGAAGGATTAAGCACTAAAAAGAAAATATCAGTCATAATGTTTAATGCCAGGTTGAGACAGCAGCCTTTTGAATAAACTTCATAAACAGTTCATAAACACTAAATAGATCAAATATAAAAGGGACCAGAGAGACGTATACATGCTTTATGTCTGAAGTAGTGCTTTTTCCACACCTGCTTATACTTGAACTCTGTGTATGTAGATCTGACTGGAATAAAAAGTGATTTCAGTGAAGTGAAATGTTCAGATAATGGAAAACGCAGCAAAGACTAAGCCAGTCAGTGTGTTTACACCAGGTTACAGTTGGTTTCCTCATGTAATCTGATTTCTGAACTGTCAGGGTATCTGGACTCAGTAATCAGTTTAAGGGATTAAAGAAACCTGAGGTAGATATTCTCCTGGAGAACACGGATTTATCTGCCATGTATATGCATAACCAAAAAAGGCTGCAGGAGTTGAGTGGCTGCTAAGACGTCAGACTAAAACCCAATGTTGTCTGTACAAGTTTAAATAAATCACTTTTCACCACATTCTTTTCAAATTTAAACAGGAAGCAGCATTTTTGTCACTACTACAAAATAAAATCATCTAATCAGACTCTGAAGTTATAAACAAACTTTCACATGCAGTTGAAATTTACTGTGTCGACAGTTAACAGTACCACTTACATGTACTTAGATCCATTCTCTGGGTGTGAAAAGGCTCAGTCATTTTAAACAGAAAGCAACACAAACTCTGAATCACTGTCGTGATTCATTTTTCTTTCTACCTTTTTTCCATTTTAAAAATGTGAGCTAATGGAATTAATTTCCTCCTCAATAGAAATGTATTTTATTCTACTTTTCAGAGTGAAGTTCAAGGATCCAGAGTATGCGGATGGCTTTGTGTTCAAGGCGGTTCTCCTGTCTGGAGCCAAGTGAGGGATTTTTCATTTTAAAACTTATTTATCTACGAATTGGCTTCCTGAACAAGGAGGCTCTTTCCTTTCAGGTGCAGAGCTTTTCATTTTGCAGATGCCGTTGTTAAAAGATTAGACTGCTGGTACATTGAGATTGTAAATGTCGTGAAAAGATCAAAACCATCAAGGTTTTGGTCTCTAAATCTTAGAGTTGTAGCGCTTCCTACTGAAAAAGCAAATCTTTAAGAACCTTTAACAAATAAATACACGGTGCAGTGAAGTAAAAAAGGAAGAGGTATAAATGCTGTTCAGAGTAACTGCATTTGGATCCATGCATACCTTTTTAGTAGGAGACATTCAGTGCTGCTTACTTATCTTTATTTTTGTCTCATTTCACCAGTTAAAATCCAACTGGATTTAACAACATATTTTCAGGCACCATCTGAGACAAATGTACTCAGCTTCATGTATTTGATAACTGCAGTCATGCGTTTTTTTAATTACGATCCAGTACTAACATTTATTATTTGAATTGAGCATTCTGGTACTTGGGAAGTAGGTACTTTTACTTAAGTAACATTTCTATTACTGCTTTTACTGAAGTAAATGATCTGAGTACTTCCTCTACCGATGCACACATAAAACTAGACTCTGTAAAGATTTTTCCTTACCAGCAGTAGCGTTCTAGAGTATTTTATAGATTTTATTAGTGGTGAGACGTGATTTAAAAAAATATCTAATTAATTAGAGGTTTTGTAATTAATTAATCTTGATCA
>OMLM01015561.1:68000-81204 GCA_900302695.1 Helostoma temminkii | reverse complement strand
GGGCCTCCAGTTATAGCAGGTGGACGCGCCTCTCAATGATGGAGACAGCGCGACTCTCCTCTCCCCCGCCGCTCCATTTTCAATTACGGAAGAATTCGTATTCCAGGAAACGCGCTATAGGGCAGCCAGCATGTCCTAATATCGCCGCTTTTCTCGGGACAAACAGGGGTCGTCGCCTCTCAAACTCCCGATTCGCGGCGCCCCCTCGCCTGTTATGTACCTTTTACGAGATGCTTGATGTTGCCATTGTCACGGCATATTTTTTCTTCCTTTTTTTGCAGCTGGACCTCTCCCCCTCCTTGCGGCGCGCAGTCTCGTAGGCGCGCACTCCTTTTTGCTCCCCCTCCGATTCTTCTCGGTCCGACCTATGAGCGCGCACAGCCAGCCGACGCAGGGCCACGCACTGGTTTGACGGACGCGCTGAGCAAATCAGGTAGCCCACTCCAAATAGGACTGTATCATAACAGGGCAACTGCAATCACATGAATAATGAATAGGCTACCCATGTATGCCTATGCTGGATGATAGGCCCACTCATAACACTTAGCCTATCGGTCTGGAAGCAATATTTTAATAGACCCGAGAGTTCCCCCATCTATCTATCTATCTATCTATCTATCTATCTATCTATCTATCTATCTATCTATCTATGGATGTGCAAACTGTAAAATAGGAAATAAATGAGAAATCACAATGTTATGTCAAAGCTCACAGTGCTTTTTTCCCGCACTGAAAGGTAAGTGTAAGGCAGGGCTGGAAAACAGATAGCAGTACTTCCATTAGTTAGTTATCCATGTATATGCAATCCTGTCTAATCCGAAGTTTACAATTATTTTCTTTATCTATTAATATGCCTGATTAGGTCACAAACTGTTATTACAATTTCTCAAATGATATATGGAAGATTTACAACCTAAAGCCCCAAAATATTCAGTCATAAAATCACAATTTTCATTTTTCATTTATTTTAATTTCATTATGTTGGTTATGAGAAACCTGCAAATGTTATGACAGTTGTTTATGTTGTTTATGACTGACACATTAGTCCAACTCTGGAAATGACAGAATATAAAACATTTAGTTAATATAGTTGATGAGTTGTTAATGTTAATGTTCACATGGCTATGTCAGCAAAATTATAACATTTGCTGATTCCAGCTTCTAAAATGTGATCCTATCCTGTTTTCCCCTGTTTTATCAGTGTGTTTTTTGGACTGTTGCTCTGGTACAAGACATGACAATAAATAAACAATAAACCACAGCCATTAACCCTTTAAAGCCCAGTCAAACAAATAAAAGCCAAAACATCCTATTTTTTTAACTGGTGTGTATTGCACCCTTTGTTCAAAAAAAAAAAAAAATTTTAGAAATTATTTCTAAATGTGAGATTTTTGATGTATTACATTTGATACATCAGAAGTTTATGATAATTATTTAATCAAAAGATTTTTGTGTATCAAATATGATACAAATGGCATTATAGGGTTAAGTCACAATTAGTTAATTTTGATATTTGAATGAAAGGATGAAAGTTTCCTCGTCTCATTTTCCTCCCTGTCAGCTTGATATATTTAAACTGACCCAATTGTATAACCCAAAGGTACTCACTTTACTGTAAACTCACTAAGCGAGTTTGAATAAATATTAACATTTTAGAAACTGACACCAGTATATGTGATGGCATTTGTGCTTAAATAACGATCAGTCTCATCAAAATGATCAATTTTCTGTCATTTTTGCAGATCAATTCTGTGTGGACTGTCATAATCAATCTAATCAAGCATTAATGGAAACCTGTAACTCTAAGGGTCTATTTTCAGTCATGATGTGGCTGCTCAGTTCCCATCATCACTGGTATGAAGGTCTGCATATAATCTAAATGTGTGGACACTAAACTAAACGATTTATTCAAACTAAACAGTTTATTTCCTGTTGTGGTTACTTGATTAAGCAGTAATGGTCTCCAATCAAACAGAGACAATAACTGTTTTTCTACCGCAGCCTGGGCACACATACTGTATTATTATCACATATAAATATAGATATATAAGTATACTGAACTTGTGTGCGTGCCTCCTGTATATCTGTATAACTCTCTGCAATGCACACACCTCAAATTGCCTTGGAAATACAACGAAGAGAAGCATTTATTTTATTAGATATGTTTTCACTTTCTACGTGATGTACTAGATTTATGCTAACGATCTCCATAGTAACAGAAATTATGTCCACGCTTCTTAAAATACCTGTTCAACTGCAGTCATCATCACAGATGATTTTTAAGGAAGAGACAAATTGGCTTAGGTTACAGCTTCTCTTAAGCACTGCAAGCTGGCAACAAAATTCAAAGATGACAAGAGGAGAACATGACTTTACTGTAAATAGAGGTAATCACGACTGCTGCATGGATGTACGGTGAAATAATAAGATTAACTGTACAAATTAGGACTGAAGCTCGAGTGTGGCGTGCAAAAATTATGAATCTTTTTGAAGTTTAAAGTAAGGGTTCAACAAATTAGCTTTTTGTGAAGACGGGAAGCATGCATAAGTTCTATAATTTAAATCACTGATCATCACAGTGTAATTATTATAAAAGGCTGTCATAACATTTGTTCCAGCAAATGTATAAAAAGTTTCATATCCAACTAATGTAATAAATCAAATGTAAACATAAGGAAAGTAGATTTCTCTACTGCACTATATTTGTCTCTTAATATCATCAGTGTGGCTTAATGCGATATTGAAATATATCAGTATTACCCTCAATGCATGGAGACAAAGCAAATATTCCCTTTAAATTAAACTTAAATAAAAATATTTGAATATTAGAAACACAGTGCAGACCCACACAATTAACTACGCTTAGTAACTTTGATTTAAAAACTGGGTTTTAGAAGGCCAATTTCTCATTTACTAAATTATTCTTTCATCCACCTTTTCATATTTCAAATGCATGTTAACTGATTTGACATATTGCAGGATAATATTTTATTAAAATACAACCCCAATTCCAAAAAAGTAAGCATTCTGTAAAATCTGTACAAAAACAGCATGAAATGATTTGCTAATCTCATAAACTCTTGTTTTATTCACATGTGAACACAGAAAACGTTTTAAAATGAGAAAATGTACCAACAAATTTAAATTAATGGCAGCAACATGTCTTAAAGAATTTGGGACCAGCCAACAAAAGGCTGTAAAAGTAAGTGGTACTAACAAGGAAGAGTTGGCAGAACATTTTGCAACTAATTAGATTGATTGGCAACAGGTCGGTAACATGATTGGATATACAATGAGCATTTTAGAAAGTCTCTCAGAAGTACAGGTATTGATAGGTTCACCAATCTGTAAAAAGCTACCTCTATTTTTTTTCTAATTTTACAATAATATTTCTCAAAGCAAAATTGCAAAGACTATAGTAAATAAATCTCTGAGGGACAAGGCCGAAATGCAATATTAGATGTCTGTGATCTTCGAGCCCTCAGACGGCACTGCATTAAAAACAGACATAATTCTGTGATGAACATCATTGTATGTGTATGTGAGCTCAGCAATACTTCCAAAAATAACTCTAGCTCTAAATATATATAATAAATAGCTCTGTCATGCAATGAAGAAGCCATAGATGAACATGATCCAAAAACTGTGGTCTTCAGTCAAAGCTGATTAAAATGGTCTGTGGCAAAGTGGAAAAGTATTTTGTGGTCAGATTAATCGAAATTTCACAAATATTCACTATAATGTAAACAAGAAAAAAGGGATTTACACAGACCAGAAACAAGTGACACATTGTTTGCATTTCAGCATTTCAGAGAAACATCTTCTCTAACAAGCCATCTTAATGCAACGCCCAAACAGCTGTCCTTCACAGCTGGAAGCTTTACAGGTTCTAATTCTTTTTACGCAGATGCAGAGTGAATGTGTAGTACTGTGTGTGTTTTGTGTTTTAATAGAGAATTTTGGTGTTTGTTCTATATAGTTTAACATGATTGTGTTGTGTATGAGTTTGAGGTCTATATTTTTCTCTTGTTGTTGCGTTGTATATAAAGTAAATAAATGCAATGTCTATATTTTTTATTGTAGAGAAAATATGTGTGTAATATGTATACCTCTGTTGGCTATAACAGATAACTAGCTAGTACTACTTGATCCGATGCTACTACAAGTTTTATAGTTTGAAGGTGCTGTGTCCTGGAACCTGTTTGTGACCATGGAAGCTAAAATAAATCCAGAATGGTCTTTTAAAATTCAGCAAAATGGTTGATAGTGTTAATGTCAAGGTAAGTTTACTGTGACCCATTACAAGCCAATTTAGAAAGACAAGGGACTGATTTTATGGCAGATAATAATACAATTTTTTACAATATAATGAGGTGGGTTTTCCAGGTTGAGCATCTGAAAAGTAAATCTTACATGGGGGAAATGGGCAGATTCTCTCTAACACAGTTTAAAGTTTAAGTAAACCTACAGGCGGTCTCTCTGGCATTCAAGCCCATGTAAAATTAAAGATGGTGAGGAGTTGAGAGCAGAATGCAAATGCGAAAATTTCAGGCTCCGATGCTCACCAGGTCAGTGTGAAAGTCAGTCACACAGTCAGTGTGAAATCTCTAATAAGATTATGACACTGGTGTATTAGCATCATCTTGGATGACCAAACAGAAAGAGCCACTTAGTCTAATATGTCAGCTATAAGTTGCGGTGAGGTTCAAAAAGCAGCTCTATAATGTACATACAGGTTTACACTGACGCATGTGAGTCCATGCTAAAGTCTTAGAGAGCACTTAATAGCAGGGCATGAGCAGAACAAGTACACAAAACCTCCACACCAGTGCCTTGTGCCTAAGTACTGTATTTAAAAGCTTCACGATGACCCAATTCAGAGCTTTTTGTGGCACCGTACTGTAATATTTCTTTGAATGAAATGGTGAATTTGATTAAGCCTGTTGTAAGGCTGTGCAACAGAGAGACAGACAGTAGTGATGATGTCAAATAATGGAACAATTCCTGTGGGAAGATGTCAGCAGCCACATATATTTTACTGGGGCACAGGGAGAGTTTCTGATCCACAGCTGGCGGAGGTACATTTAAAAATGTCCATTGATTCAGTTACTTAAGCAGTTTCAGTGGAGCTGACCGAGTCATTGTGACCTGCTGTCCAAAATCAGTGGAAGGACACAATTTAAACTCTGTAGGGTTTCTTTTTTAAGGTGGATTTTCCTTTTTAGTACTCCGCACTGGAGTCCAACAGGTTTCACTCTCCATTTGTTACATCTGGCACTTGAAAGTTTTTTGATATAATCTGACTTTTATGCAGATATGTCCTAGATATTGGAACCTGATTTAATAAACAAGTTAGAAAGATTTATTATTAATTATACACTTATATACTATAGAAAATGATCTAACCATAAGTGTGTGTCTAAAGTATGTGAACCCATGTAAGTTCTGGTGTGACCCAGCTTTAGCAGCAATCAATTTAAACTATCAGCTCTGTTCTGCTTCATCTCAGGGATGTTTTTGGCTTCCTTGTATAAAATGACTGCTTCAGGTCCTTCCACAGCTGTCTCTGGATTAAGGTCAGGTCATTTTGGAAAATGGCAGAGCAAGGTATGTGATTGATATTGTTTTCTTGCTGTCTGATTTACGTCCTGTTGACCTGCTGCCAGTTCACAGAAGACCAAAATATATATCCTTTACACATAAGACACCTAATTGTCAAAGCATTTCATTCTTTTGTTTGTACTGTTTTTTCTGTTCCCTGTAATAATTCACCACAATTAAATCCCTAAGAAATTTATATTTAAATTTGTTTTGTATTTGAAGCAGGCAAACATATTATATAGGCCACGTTGCATCATCTGCAGCATACTGTGTAAAAACCTACTATGTTTGTGTTTCATGACTTTAAAAGGATCAGCCGTGTGAGTGCAAGTCCACGCATGTCTGAATATTCATTCTCATTTTGACCAGGAGCATTGATATAGTACACAGGGATTACGCACATAAATTTACACTCCCACACAAAACGGTGGAAATAACTACATCTTCTCTGAGGCATCGATGCATATTTATCAAGGCGTAGACGCCCTTGGCCACATACTAGTTCCATTGTAGTGGGATGGGAGTGAGCTGACTATCTGGTGCAGAGGGATCGCCCTGAGCCTCAGTCTGCTCTGTCTGTTATTATGATAAAAAAAAAAAAGAGTGCGTCAGACTTCAGCAACAGGCCACAGAGCGGTCAGCAGGGATTTGACGTGTGTGGCCAAACTCCTCTTATCACCTGTACCCTCTGAGTGGCTTTCATGGGACCGAAAACACACCCTTGTTTAGAGATTACACATATTAAATCTATCAGTGAATCACCATGAAGGATAATGTGCCATGTACAGACAGAAAGAGTGGGTGCAACAAGGAGATATTTTGTCTGCACATTTGTAGCTTGTTCTTTGAAAATCTCCTTCACTAGGTCATGGTTTGCATTAGGGACTGAATCTCTTGCTTAAGGGCGTTATTAGAGGCCTTTAGGTGAAGGTCTTCCTTTGCTCTTCATTATTACCTCCTGAAGACATGAAGACTACAAGCTCACAATAGCACTAACCACTTGCACGCCATGCAGAACAGTTTAGGGTCATTGGACAACAGACTTTGTGATACAGTTTAAGCATAAACACCCAGAAATCAAAAACCTTCACCATCTAAGTCCATCTCACTCAGTAACTACAATACTTGACGTTGTTACGTCCTTGACCATATGAAACACATACAATGCTTTGGCTTGGCACAAAGTGGAAAAAAGAAAAAAAAAGGACTCTGTGTAATATCTAAAGCTCACACACAGAACCCGAGCAGATCATAGTGAATTATGTTCACTGAATAATTAGCATCTAACCTGTTAGAGCACCAGCTAAACGTTGTTGGGAGTCACTAATGAATAGTCTCATAATCTCTTCCGAGGTTAGATTAGAAGGACGTCATTAACATCAACTCATCTGCCTGGATTTCTGACGCATGAAAAGAGACTCATCCTGCAAGTAATCATCCAGTTGGTTTGCTTTTAAGCGGGGCTCTATCAAAGTCTACTTTTATCTATTGTGTGTGACTTCCTGAGGAGGTGGTGGCAGCAGCAGTGAAGCAGTGCTTGGTCTGACACGTTATGTGAATGTTTTTGTTATTGTCAGTTTCAATTATAATCCTGCCTGAAAGGACTCATGGAAAGTGTCGGGTAATATATCTGGTCCCAGAGGAAGATTCAGAGAGCTGCATTGTCACTCTGTCCAGCAGACAGAACACAATAAGAGTGTTAGAGTCACTGTTGTGCTCATACATTTAACACTTCACCTTCTGACAAGACTTACACGTGTGTTTATTGAAATCAGAAACATTATTTATTTGACTGCTCTTGTGGGTTTTAAAGAATCTACACATTTTAAATACATTCCAGTATAACATTTTAAATGTATTAAAATAAAATTATAAAAAATTTGTTTAATTTCCATCATAAAAAAATCATGTAATTTTAAATTGCTGTATTCTTATGCAGTACATGTATGAAAAACAGTATTTGTTTGGTTAATCCAGTTAATTACATATGAAATATGTTTTATTGCAAACATCCATCATAAATCCAGTAGTAAATGCCAATATTTCCTATACTTTCCTATAACAACAATATGTAATATTACATGAAATTTAAAGGGATAGTGTCAGATTTTAGGAAACATGCTTATTTGACATGAGATTGACTCAATTTTTGTCAGCTAAATCTGAAGCTATGACCAGCAGCCGGCTAGCTTAGCCAGCACAAAGACGGGAAACTGCTAACCCGGCTCTGTAACAAATCAGGTAACAAATCAGGTAACAAATCAGCCTATCAGCACCTTTACCGCTCACTAATTAACATGTTATATCTTGTTTGTTTATTCCAAACAAACCAAAGTACAAAGTGCAACCAAAGTGCAAAAACTACAGTTCGCCATTTTGCAGGGGTTATGAGCGTGACTATTTATTTGACTAGAACCATTAACTTCTTTGGGTCTCTGCTAGTTTCCTGGCAACTACTCAGAGCCAACAAATAGTACGACACATAAAGCAGTGAACTGTCGCTTCTATTCTTAGGTTTTTGTACAGATCAAACAAACAAGCGATAACATGTTAATTAGTGAGCTTTAGAAATGCTGACATTTGTATTGTGTTACCTTTGGACAGAGCCAAGCTAGCTGTTTTACAATAACCAGTTTTTATGCTAAGCCACACTAACTGGACTTTTGAATTTAGCTTTGTATTTAACAAGAGTGGTGTCAGTCTAATGTAATTCTGCAGGAGAGGTTATGGTGAACTGCTCCTTTAAACATAAGGCAAGGTGAAGCACAGATGTGAAAATTGTATCATTACCAATATTAACAATTGGCAAAAACAAATAACAAACTATCCCTATGACAAATGTAATGTTTGTACTGTATTTATGGTCATATCACCATAACACACATCAGAATAACAGCATGGAAACTGGAAATTTTATTTAGATAAACATTTATTAATCTGTCTGCCTTGCACTCACAGTCAACACTGTGTGTGTGTATGTGTGTGTGTGTGTGTGTGTGTGTGTGTGTGATACAGGACACCTGACTTTACAATATAATATCAAGGTTCCCAACACAATGTGCATATCACAGCTCAACAGCCCTCAGAAAATGAGGACGTACATGTACTGTCTTTAAGCATTAGCATTCACATGTAACCTTCAGGAGGAAGTCAACATATTCTCATCACACAATCCAAAAAGCTGTCTTTGCACTATTAAATTCCCACAAATAACTTTCATTAGAAGAGGCCCGTCAACCAAGGCTAAATAATATGACTGAATGATATGTTCCCAGAGGAGGCTTTCAAGTCGTTGCCTCTAAATGTGGCTCCAATTGTGGTAAAAACCATTCATGATTTATTAGTTACTTCTTGTCATTCTCTCTGTTATATTTACATGGGAGCTGTTTGTATGAGTCCAAACATCCATATTATGTTGTGATTTGTCTACAAGACTCTATTATCTGTCAGATTTGATAGTTTAGAACATGCATTGAAAACAGTGTCATGGGAAATGTGCATTGTGACTGAATTCCACTGAAGTATCTGCTTTATGAAATAGTGTTACTCAAACAAACATACTGCAAAATAATCTGTCATTATGGATTTTAACTGTGATCAGTAAATTGCAGAATAAACTGCAGCATGTACAGACCCTTGAAAAAAAACAAGCAAACTATATGTTCAATTCATTTGTAAAATAATTTAAAAAATTAAGTCAGTATAAATTTTGTGTCAAAAAACAAGGCATGTGGAAGTCATTACATGTACTCTCATCTGTTTCCAGTGCAATGGAAGATGTCAATAAACCTGATGTCAAAAATGAGAAGCGGGGAGGCAACCATGTTGACTAACAGATGTCTTACCCACACGTATGTGATATACAAGGTCTCTTGTGCTTGGCTTCATCTGAGACAACTGGCATAGAAGCGTCATCCCTGGACACCAGCCAGTGCTCAATACACTTGCACCCTGTTCTGCTGCTCCTCCTCCTTCACTTCGGTGAGCAGTGGCCTTTATTCACATAAGAAGCAGGAGCGATAGTCACGTGGGTGGAGGCTTGGCTGGAGTGGGAGTGGGTAGTGGAGCTGAACCACCCCCTCCCTCCCCAGTACCACACAAACCAGGGATTCCAGTGTAGGCCATCTGTGAGGGATGAAGAGACATGGAGGAGGCAGCTTCTCTCAACAGGAGCAGTTCCCACAGCCCTTTACACTGTTGAGTATCTCCTCCTGCAATTTTTTCCTCTCCTCCTCCTTCTGGGACAGGCGCTCAGCTGGCGGCTCGGGCGAGCTCTTGCTGTTGTTCAAGATTTTGCTGTTCTGGGTGTTCCACAGGTCTGCGTATAAGCTGCCTGGCATGCTGAGGAGGGTGTGGTGGTTGCCGCGCTCTACCACTTTACCCTGGCAGAGAAAAGGAGGAGAATAAAGGAAAAAAGAAACATTAGCAATGACAAAATGTTTGCAGTTAAAATGAAGGCGCCGTGCACACAGAGTCCTATAGTTAGCATCTCCTCATGACCACATAACACTGACCACACTCTGCAGAGAGTCAGCTCCCCCCCAGAATCCCTGCCGCCTCCCCAACAACTGTTGCATTCCTCTCGCAAAAACACAAACTCGCAGACACGCACAAATCCACACACAACAAAGCACACATACCTCCCACACAGTCAAACACAAATGAAGGCACCCCCTTCCCCCACCTCCCATGAGCATGCAGATGAGCACGTGATAGCTTCCGCTCGTTATTTTAATGAGCACCCCAGGCAGTCCTCTGCTGGTGACACCAGCAAACGCCATGGCGACATCACACGCAAACATGCCTCCTCGCCACGACCCTCTGATCCCTACCATCTGACTCTGGAAACATGGAACGACACATGCTCGCTCACCACAGTTCAAAGAGACCTCTTCTCATTTCATTCTGTCTGACTCGAGCACTGGCGGAAAGTGTCACTTCACCTGTTACATTTCACATTAACTATTACTTTTCAGATAATAACTGACTTCACTCTGCCTCCTTTTGTACATTATACCGTTTCCAAGCCCAGCCCATTACAGGCTGCAACATTTTTCTTGTCACCTGGATATTTTTCTGATGCACAATACTGTGACAATGCACCAAAAAGATTCACATTTGCACATTTTCTTTGTCTCGAGGGCACCTCCAGCTTGACTTAAACACCACTGACCAAAAACTGTACAGACAAACCATTTGAATGGCAATCACTGAAAGACACATTTAGTCCTGGATAAGGCCTCATCAGTATCAGTGTCTGGGAAACTGGCCCATACATTATTAGTCACTGAGACAAACAAGACACGCCATCTGACCAAAACAGCTAGTCGAGTCTGACTGCTTTAATGAGCCCTTATGGAGAAAATAATACATTCACTTCTACTAACAGTGACCTGTTGTTGTTGAAGTTAATGAGAAAAGCTAAACAAAGCATGTTTTCATCACGTACGTTAAAGAAAAGGTAACAATATAAATGAGTGGCTAAAACAGAGACTACTTTCTACATGCTTGTTGCTGGAAGTAGCACCGAGGGTCACACAGAGTGCAGGTCATCATCTTTCCCTTCAATGCAAAGTCGTTTAATTGGACTAGCAATTAACACAGCTCATGTTTATACTCGGAAACTGTGAACTGTCATATCATTTACTTTTATAAAACTGACATTATGACTGGGAATGTTAATCAGTGAAGGTATGACATCCAGTAAAAAATATAAGTGGATGAGTTCTTACCTCTCTGAGCACTAAAATCTCATCTGCGTCTACGATTGTGGACAGCCTGTGAGCGATGAACACTGATGTCCTGTCCTTCACCATGTCCCTCATTGAACTCAGGATGTTCTAGAAGCACACAACGATAAATATCAGTCATTCTGTTAAGATTTACAAGTGTATCCTGTAATCCAATGTAAAATAGTCTCTCAGGTTTGCAATAAAGCTGGTCTGAAAAAATAAGAAGAAAAAGAAGTGCATGAATGACAGGATATATATGAAATGTACTGCCAAACTTAGATTTGAAGAAGAAGCTAAGTAAACACAATATTGCTCAGCAACACTGACTTTCATATGCTTTTTTTTCCTTGTGTTTACATATGATAATTTAAAAACACTATTGTAATAAAAAGCATCAGAAAATCTAAATTACCAACCACATCTTTTGTCCCACTCTTTTCACTGAAGTTCAGAGAGGACGTGCTGAACTTTCTCATTAAATGTAACATTTACAAAGACTGTGCGGTTTAAGCTGAGCTGGAGATTAAGTGGGAGAAAACAGTGGCAGGTGGCAAGGGAGAACATGGAGGTGCTGTATGTGTGTGTGTGTGTGTGTGTGTGTGTGTGTGTGTAGGGGGGAGGGTGTATGTCACAGCAGGTATGTGACGCAGGAGTGAGTTGAATTATTGTGAACCTTCAGCAGGTGACTGAGTGGGTGTTTGTTCTGCTAAATGTGTATGCAGACACAGTGAGACGTCAACCTGATAGTGCAGCTCAGAGCGGGCATTAGTGGGTATGTTATGCACACATGCCGCTGTCTGTCAGTGTGTATATCTTCATGCACTGTCAGACCCACCTCTTCTGTGATAGAGTCAAGTGAAGATGTTGCTTCATCGTACAGGAGGATGGGGGGATTCTTTAATATTGCACGGGCAATGGCGACGCGTTGCTTCTCCCCTCCTGAAACAAAGCAACAGATGTCATAAATGAAAGCAAACCAGGCTAAATCCAAAAGGTTTGAAAAGTGTGAAGATACAGCAGGTCTCTGTCTGGCCCTTCTCATCAGATAATTACCTCAAATGGAGGGCCAGCACTCTGACAATAACAACGCTACAGGCTTCAGACTGTTAAAACAGACTTTCATTTAATTGTGAAGAAAAATCAGCAGGACACAAAGATTTCTCCCACTGCGTCTGACTCGGACTTTATTACATATGAGCTGTGTGTGGCCTCTTGAAAGCAACTGGCGTTCAGTACATATAAATATCGCTAGCAGAGGAGAACCGCAATGAAGGAAGTTAGGGCCCTCACAGCCCAGACTCCCCCCCTCCTCCCTGAGCTCTCCCTCCTCTCACAAACACACTGGCAGCTGTCACGTACAGCAGCAGTGAAATTAATGAGAAGTTAGTCATGTCTTTATTTTGTCCATTCTCTCACTCATACACTCACTCAGTCACTCCTCATAAAGAAATCTGTGCTGCCAGTAATTGCGTCTTGAATGTTGAGTGAAAGTGCTCACACACTGTGTTTACGTGGGCTAAATGAGTTGCAGAGTGATGCCGAGAGCCAAATACTACAGAGTCTGCTATCGCTGCAGATCAAATGAGGATTAGTTTTAACTGTTAGGAAACATGCCATTAAACAAATTCCTGTACACAAAGTTAGGTTAAAATAATCATGTTGCCTCTAAAGATCAAGTCTCATCTAAAAATTAAAGGCATAAAATGAAGTGAAATCTAAATATTTCACTTTTTAGTAAGCACATTTTAATAATCATATATTTTTTTAATAGATATAATCCCATAAAAATAGTTAAAAACTATCATATGTACACAAATATACTATATATTTGAAGATGTGTAAACTTAACATCTCCACCGCGCAGAATATAA
>OMLM01015561.1:56047-67980 GCA_900302695.1 Helostoma temminkii | reverse complement strand
CTATTATGTACCTTAGACGGCAGGCGAAGGATATTCATCATTTATGCACAGTTTAGCCTCATGTACATCGTTTTATTCTGCCTAGCACCTATGGAGGAATTACCAACAATGCAAACTGTGCCTTTAGTTGTTTAGCTGTGTAAAACTGATAAATACCAAAACATTGTATGCAAAATAATTCATGATTAATAATAATGTGATAATATTGTTGGTAGAACTATTTCTGTTTTAATAAGATATTGCGTGGGTCATAAAAAAAGGTCATGATGTAATTAAGTTTGACAACTAAAATACTGAATTCTGTTAAGAAAATGTTTTATCATTTTACCATAAAAAAGCACTGATACCAAAAAAACAAATTAATCTACAGCTACTTTGATAATGGATTAACACCAAAGTCGTTTTAAGGAAAGAAAGCCAACCATTCACAAGTGATGGTTTTTTAGAGAGTTAATATTTGCTGGTTTTGTACTTCTCTTATGATGATAAAATGGCCTGTTTTTGCACTACACGTGCGCTGCACAAAACACACAAAATCAATATGCCAGTTTGTCTCTAGAAGAGACAAGTAATCATGAAAAGAATCAGCAGATAAAGCCATAATTACAAGAGTAACTAGTAATCAAAATTCTAGTCTTATATGCGTATCAGTATACTTCCAAGCAGTGCAGACAATTTAAATAATAGCTAGGTTTTGTTTGTTGTTTTGTTTTGTTTTACATTTTGGAATACCATCCAGGGATATACAAAAAACACACAGCTCATTTATTGTCTTGTGCAGAGAGACAATTTTAAACAGTAGTCGTGGCAGCAAACCTGACAGCTTGAGGCCCCTTTCCCCAACTTGGGTTTCATAGCCATGGGGCATCCTGAGGACAGCATCGTGGATGCCTGCTAGACGTGCCACTTGGTACACCTCCTCTGGCGTAGCGTTGATGTTTCCGTACTGCAGGTTATAGAAGATGGTGTTGTGGAACAGAACGGCATCCTGACAACAAGACAGTTAAAGAAAAAAATTTGTTTTTACCGCAGTTGAGACAGTAACAGAAGACTGCAGATACAAAGAACGAGGGTAGGAGGGAGAAAGAGAAATAACGCAAATGACAAAATACTGTTCATCTACCATCTGTTCAGATCAGCTTCTGAACTCACTGCAGTGAAAACATAACTGAATTCAGCTTATTTCTAAGGCTGTTGTTCACTATTAAAGTTATTGTTCTATGTTGCCCCTCGTTGTATATAATTACAAATAACTAATAACAAATACATCACCTTTTGTACTAGAAACATATACAGTGTATAGACAATTGCACATTTTGATGAAACTCTAAATATGAATATTATGTGGTGTTGATGCATTTAAGTCTTCATTGCTTTTGTTTATTAGTCTCACACCTGAGGTACGACACCCAAAGCCTTCCTCAGGCTGTCGAGGCTGACGTCTCGGATATTCTGCCCTGCTATGTAGATGTTCCCCCGCTGAGGTTCATAGAAGCGGAACAACAGCCGCACAATGGTGCTCTTCCTGTGAACCAGACGCGGAACCAATTGTCAGCATCATTCTGTCTGTGAGCTGCACCCCCACAGCCTACTGATGATATCTGATGATAAGACTAGCTGCACATACAAATGAGATGACATGCTGCTGGCTAAAAGTTTGACAGTTAGGGTTTTAAATGAAAGTTGACCTACCCTGACCCACTGCCACCGACTATTGCCACCTTCTTCCCAGCAGGCACTTCGAAGGACACACCATTTAAGACTTTCTGGCCCTCCAGGTATTCAAAATACACGTCCTCGAAGCGGATGGTGGCCTCCTGTGGTGTGATGGATAATGGTGGTGCAAGATCCCTCTCCTAGAGCAAACCATCAGAGGGTTGACACAGATGAAACAGAAAAAGAGGAGAAGGATACAGAACACCCACTGGCAGAGAAGGACTGGTATGATGCAATGTTACTCCAACAGCTTGTAAATAAGGATAATGCTGGAGCACAGAGCTTACACAAACTGCATTAAACAGATACATTGAGAGCAAATTCAGGAGGTCGTTTCAAAAGACAGTCAGAACCTTCACATACTGTCCTTCATGGTGACTGAATGATCAATAGGCATGAAAACTTCTGGTACGTACTGAGCCGAGCTATAAAGCTGAGATGCAGCCAAGGTCAGCAGTGAATAAAGCACTGTCCTTACGCAGAGAGTAAAAGCCTGTTCTGCTTCATGTCTACACTACCTAATAGCAACATAATCATCCACAATCTACCTCAGCCAATTAATACAAATAACTCACAGTCCATTAGTATAGACAGATGATAATTTCACACCTCAAAACATGGAAAAGAGCCAAAATAATTTATTTTTTATTTTGTGGAAGAGTTTCAAGTAAGAGGGAGTTGTAAATTATTTTACATCTACATAATAGGCCAATGTGTTCTACAAAAAAAAAAAAAAAGCATTCAGACAGTAATGGGCTGCTGGGGAGTGCCATTCCACAGGGAATCACAATGGAGAAGAGTATTACTGATGAGTGAAAAATAACTGGACAGATTCATGTCTCCTACTGTAATTACAGGCTGGAGACGAGAATGGCATTCATATTGTTAGGCAGCAGGCGCACATTTGCACTTAAGTGTGCTCTTCTGACGCAAGATGGGCTGACGCATTAAAAAGAGGAAAAAATGATAAATGCAATGAAATGTCTGAACAACTGATAGCTATTAGACTGAAGAAACACCCTGCTTAGATGTTTAACATCTATTTGACTGTTTTTATTTGTTCAGTTAAAGAACCATATTTGGTTTTATATATTTGAATATGACCTGTTATTTCAGTGTGTTTTAAAGTTCATTTATAGACAGTTTAAGCAATATGTGGTCCATTAAAAAACTGTAGGCACCTGTAGCTCAGGAAGCTGAGTGAGCCACCTACTAAAGCTGTAAAAAAGTACTTCCCCCCTACCTGATTTTTTTTTTTGCATTTTTTTCACACTTAAATTATTCAGATCAAACACATTTTAATATTACATGATGATTTCATTTATTACGCAAAAAAGCTGTCAAAACTTCTATGTGAAAAAGTGATTGCCAAATCATGAATGTAAGTCTGATAAAGAGAAGACAGTGGTGAACCATCCCAGGAGTGGTCGGCCAACCAAAATTACTCCAAGAGCACAATGATGACTCATCAAGGAGATAATTAAAGAACCCAGAACAACATCTAAAGAACTGCAGGCCTCACCTGCCTCAGTTAAGGTGTGAAACTAAGAACATCAACAGTCAAACGTGGTGATGGTAGTGAGATAGTCCGGGGCTGCTTTGCAGCTTCGGGACCTGAACGGCTTGCAATAATTGATGGAACCATGAATTCTCTGCTCTAGCAGAAATTCCTGAAGGAAAATGTTCGGGCGTCAGTTCATGAACTTAAACTCTAGTGCACTTGGGTTATGTAGCAGGACAACAATCCAAAACACACCAGTAAATCTACCTCTGAATGACTAAATAACTTACTAAATAAATAAATTGATTAATTTATTAGAGGTGGTTTTAAGGCCAGAATCAAGCGTGAATGAGCTGAAATGAGTCATGAGTCATTTATCCCTGCTATTTGTCCCTGTAAACTTCTTCTCCGTTGATTTTGTTAAACTTAAGTTAAAGTTAAATTGAGCCTGACTATTTCAGTTTAATCTTGTTTTCTCAAAACATGCACATAGTTTAGTAGTGTGAATTAATTCAGACATTTAAATTCACTCTATCAAATATATATCATTATATAATTACACTGCAATTGCAAAATTATTTACAATAATCACAATATGACTTTTTCACCATATCACTTAGCCCTGTTAACACAGGAAAAGTTAAAGGGGGTGATGAAGATAGTAGTTCTGCAGAACGATGGTAATGAGACAGAGGCAAATACAAACCCCAGGCAGTTCAACTAAAATAACTCAAACAAGAACATTTAGAAATGTTTCAGTTTTACACATCTTGCCAGTGATCATTCACTTGCTGTTTAGAGAAGCCATCACTGAGCACGTGATTTGCCCTGAACATCACAGGCAGAACAACAACAACAAAACACTATTTCACCACTGTAGGGTTGTGCCTTTTTATGACAATGCCAGTGGAAAACAACATTACACAAGTAAAACAATCTTGTGTTCTCCTATTCGTACAGCTGAAATTAAAAAAAATTGAAAAAGAGCCTTGTAAAAATAAACTACACATTCTACAGGATCAGTCAAAATAAACAGGGCACCATTAAAAATGGCTTCTTGTCATGTCATGCGGGTATATAGCTCTTCCCTGTGCTGAAATATTTTAATCACTTGTACAATTAAACATTATGTGCTTTTGTGAGTAAAAGGTCCAGACAAAAGTCGATTTTTTAAATCTTTTCTTAAACCTAGCTGTAAATTTTCCTACTGAACCCTATACTCCCTTTTTATTGTCCACACGTTCATTTCTAATGTTCTTTATCAGAGGAAAAAAAAAAAACATTTTACCATTTACACCTACAGAATCGAGAACTGCATGTCAGTTTGACAAGTTACCTTGATTTTGGTGTCGACACTGAGGAGGGTGAAAAGAGTGTTCATGTCTATTAGGGCCTGTCTGGTCTCTCTGTACACTGTACCCAGGAAGTTAAGAGGGAGGGAAAGCTGGAAGAGCAGGCCGTTCACCATCACCAGGTCTCCCACAGTCATTGTACCTACATGACAGTGACAGGACAACTTAGAGAGGCAAATCATCCAGTATTACTGTATCGTGTATGTGTCTTTGGATACAAGATGTAAAAAAAGTGCCAGTCATACAATTTCTTATTTCAAGTTGTGAAAGCAAACAATGCATGTAACAGTCTGAATCTATCTCCCCCCTCTGTGATTTCATTTTCTGCATCAAGGCTACTTATTCATGCTTGCTTTGCTTTGTTCTCACTTACTTTCTTTTATACAGTTCAGTCAGGGTTTTACTTGTTGTTTTCATGTGTCCATTTGATTTTGTTTTGCTGTATTTTTTTTAAGCTTTCATATTTCTAAATGCACAATTTTCCTCATTGTGCTACGGACACAGATTGTGAACATGAAGAGGCAAATTCAGGGCAGATGATGTATTTTGCACACTTGGACTTGGATGCTGTCAGTTTTTTTTCATGGCTATCTCAACATGAGAGAATGTTTTTCCAAATACCCCAGACATCAGCACACACTTACTCACCACTGCCCAAAAACTCACACTCACCTGCTGCAATGCCCTTGCTGGCCAGCAACATGATGGCAGTGAGGCCGACACTGAAAATGGCACTCTGGCCAAAGTTGAGCATGGCAAGCGTGGACGTGGTTTTTAAAGAGGATGACTCATAGATCTTCAGGAATCCATCATACCTTTCAGCTTCATACTTCTCATTGTTGAAGTACTGCAGCCAAGAAGAGAAACATGAAGTCAGGGATGGTAGAAGGGTGCACAGGGCACGGAGACAGCAAGAGAATTCACAAAAGGCAAGAAAATGGAAGTTGAGAGAGAAAGAGTGAGAAATATGAAATATGCTCAAGGTTAAAGGTTATGAAGAACAGGGTCAGGCAGTGCAGACTGACTCAAGGTTGCATTTGTTCTCAGTGACCGTTCTGGGCGTAGTCTGGGTCTCAGTTGGCCTCTAAAGCACTTTTCATGTCTCTGTGTCTTCATCTCCCCCTCACTGATCTTAAAGGACACGGAGGGTGATATAAGAAAATGCAGAGGCTGCTGTACTGAGCAGGCTGTGGATCTGAAGCTTTGGCAGAGGACAGTGGTTGTGGCATAACAACAGTTTAGAAAATATTAGGCAGTTATAAAATGCTGCAGCGTATTCATCGCTGGAGTTGCCATCAGCCTCTGTATGTACATCTGTAGCAGCTTACACAGACACCTACCAGCAGAGCACAGATAGCTCTCTTAAGTGTTGTGCCACACAAGCAGCACTAATTTTGATTAAGACATACAGCTATCATTTCGGAAAAAATGGGCCTAATGAATCAGCCACAAGCACACTACAGCATAATCATAACAACGACCCTTCTCAACTCTGCTGCCAATTACCTAATATTGCTGTTTGTTTAGTTTGCACTACTCTTTCTCTGCTCCGGTTAAGTGGGCGATTTGCTTCTCTAGCTAACGGCAGTGGTGCTGTGCTGTTACTAACTTGCCATTGATTTGCATATAGGAAAATGCAGGGAATCAGCAAGAGAGAGAGAGAGGAAAGTAGCGCAAGGAAGACAAACTGAAGCAGTGCAAGGGACCGTGTTCAGGTTCCCATCCAGCCCTTTGTGAAAGTGGAACGGATTTCTGAGTGGGTGGAGATCTAATTACATATGCACACTAACAGCTCAGAGTGATGCTAAATCCGGCAGCATTGACACAGATGACACAAAATAACACAGAACAAAACATTAAGAAAAACAGGAAGCAAAATAATACACCAAAGAAAATAACAGGGGCACCAAAATATATCTGGAACAGCCAACAAAGCAGCCAAAACTGGATGGTGATTATGTTTGTAATGTGTACTGTGTGCAAGGAGGTTGCCTACAAAAATGCTTAAAACAGCAAAAGATAAAGATTTAGGATAACCATAACACTGAGGAAAAAGTAAAAAGCAATATTTATATACCACATCACACTATTCAGGTGTCGGTGACAGCACATTTTACCCATAAGCCATCCTGGCCCTCAAAACCAAAAAACATATTTAAATGAAAACTTCCAGTGGCATACAGTTTCAGTCCAAAACTATAACTGAGACAAAATTTGGGTCATTACCTAAACCAAGAAAATAGTCCTGAGTGTTCTGTGATAAATGTCTCATTGTTTGTAGCAACTGGAATGACATTTACAAAAAATGTTGGACAATTTGACACAGAGAGAAAAATAGCAGGACAAAGAATGAGTGACTGATAAAAAAAAAAAAAAATTATGTGTTTTGTCAAAAATGTGTGTGACTGGGTCAAGAGAATAAAAGATTAGTCAATTCATCGAAGTACATAAATTAATTGGCAATAATTTTGAAAGATTATTCATGAAGAAATGCCTACTATCTCCTCCATTGTGGTTATTTGTTGCTCTTCTTTGTCTTATTTGATAGTAACCTTTATATATTCAGGTTGTAATGTATTAGTGGACAAAATAATTTCTCTGAAGATGACACTTTGGCCTTTAAAACCTGTGATGGATGTTTTCCAATATTTCTGACATTTTAAAGATTGACAAATTAATTAGTTCAAATGAAAACAATAATTAGTTTAGGTTCTAGATCAATAAGTATCTATCACAACAATCACTGCATTATCTCAGTATTGATAAATGATAATATTTGCTGTATAATGTTATCATTCAAATTATTCTTAAATATTTTACTTATCTTGTGCTCTTTGGTGGCAAAAACTATTGTGTCATGTATTTACAAATGGCAACTGTGAATCACAATGTCTAGATATTGTAGTGTCCCTTACATGTCGGTTTGCGGTTAATCCAACACTACACTGATGCACAGACAATTGTGATTACCAGTGCTGTTCTGGTACTGATTCAGTATATACATCACGCATGCAGGAGAAAAGATGGACATGCAAATGTTTTACTCGCTTTCCAGCTTCAAATACAAAATTACTGCATTTGAAAAAAATCCATGATGATAATGCCAAAGAGGGTAAGAGGGTCTGTAATTACACTGTAATAACTACAAACAGTATAACCATCATCAAATAGACCTATGAGAGAGATTGGTTGTGGCTCTCACTTAGAAAGATGCTAAAAATTGACTTTAAAATGTATCTTCTACTTGTTGTGACACACCGATTATGTGTGAAAGTGTAGAGAGTCAGAGAAAGAGACAGAAACTGAGAAAGCGCTTTCTTTTGATTAAAAAAGCAAATTGTGACAGTGGCAATCATGCCAGTGAAACACTATTATCATGAACGAGTAAATATTTGTTCACGTCAATGTGCCTGGCTTAAGTGAAGAGAAGAAAAGGACTAGAAAGGAGGGATTGATCAAGGGAAGAAAGTGGGAATGAGAAGAGTTGAAAAGAAGAGTATACGGGTGATGTGTGTCTGTATGTGGTGGGTTGGATCTCACCTTAACAGTCTCATAGTTAAGAAGGGAGTCAATTGCTGCATTGCCTGCTTCATTGTCTGCCTTATTCATTTCAATCCGGAAACGAGTTCTGTGTGCAGAGAGACACGCACAATGACGCAAGCATTTAAAAAAACAAAAAAAACATTCTGCCTACGAGTGAACATTTTTACTGGCAGCACACACAGAATGCCACAGATCTATTCACCAAATCTTTGACAAGAGTTAACAAATGCAAGCACTATAACAACCAACAGAACCACAGAGCGACACAGAAAAAGTATAAACATCCTCAATGTTACCTCCACTGAGTGACGAGAACAGTGAAAGCCGTGTATGCTGATAAAGTACCCAAGGCCACTGCTGCAAACTGTCCACCGCACTTGTAATACTGCAAAACAGAAAAATAGTCAATACAAAGCATCTTTTACGAGATGTGATCAGATCACCGGGCCCTACCATTGACATCATAAGGTATTTTGAGAGCACAGTGTTTGACCATTCCACTATGAAATTAAGTGTTACAAATGGAGGGGAAACTACAAGAAGTGATCGAGCTAATGCTTTAGCTATTTGGGCAATGAAGTCTGCCCTCATTACAGGAAGCTGACATTATAGTCCTGAGTGGAATAATAGCACAAAGCTATAGACAAGCCGTTCTTTCTGTGGTGGCCAAGGAGGGGGGCTTATGTTCAGGACATACTCCGCAGGAGGACATTAAGCTGCTACAAAGCTTTGGGATTCATCACTGACACTAATGGGCTCTGTGTTGTCACCAAAAGTTCATGGGGATTCATATTCCATTTAGAATGTAAATGAGACAATATCCCTGAAATTAATTTCCGGACAATCTGCTGTGAAGAGTGTCAAGGTGATGAAAGATCCGGAGCTAACATTAAGGACTGAAATGGGAACAGCCACACGAAATAAGAGTCAGAAAATTGTAAGCAGTGTTTCTGGTAGTATCTTACAATAACTTAATGGTCAAAGCTAATGACTACTCATCTGTGTGCCATTCTCACACTGAAACTCACCAAAATGGCACTAACGAGGCCCATCTCGAAGACTGTGGGTCCTAAGTTGAAGACGAGTGCACTGAGGACGAAGGAGATGCCCCGTGTTCCGCGGTCAATAGCCTTGGATAGTGCTCCTGTCTGACGACTGAGATGAAAACTCAGATCCAGATTGTGCAAGTGAAGAAAGACGTTCTTGGCGATGCGTCGAATGGAGCTCTGGGCCACCTTGCCGAACACAGTGTTCCTCAGCTCGTTGAAGAGGGCTGAGCAAGCCCGAGATACACCATCTGGGATAGTGGAAGAGAAAGAGTTTAGCACACCTGCTGTGAAATGTACGGAGGTTCACAAAGCAGGGCTGGGAGCTATCAAGTGAGAACATATCTTCATCCTAAACTCTGAGCACTGATAAAAAAAACAAGACTCTAAACCATACCTTTCCTGTCCTGTAAGATGTAAAGCAGTATAATGAGGCAGCTGAGACTAGACAGTGTTAAGGCTCATCAACTGCTCCAAAGTGAATGCTTGTATCAGATGGAGTGGCAGGTTATTCACATCATCTGTGGTCTGCAAGCCCTGCAGTGCAGCAGCAGCAGCCTCTGTAATTACAGAGCAGGATGCTGTCTGAAGCCTCCCTACTATGGCAGGCCAGCGTACTGCAGACTGAGGATAGACGAATGTGTCGTGTTTGAGTGTGTGGCAGGAATGGAATATGTGTGTGAGTAATACTAGAAGAGGCGAAGGAGGTTTTAATATGAGTGTCACGTGAAAATGTGTTGAAAAAACTTGTCAGTCAACTGCTTAATTTTACTAATATCCGAGTCAACAGTTTCTCCAGCTGATCTGTATGAGGATAGATGGCCACAAGTAAAATGGTCTTTCTTTAAGGTAGAGTTTTAGTTCAATAAAATCTAAAAAAAGTTTAAAACATTTATTAGATCTCTAACAGTTGTCGTAAACTGTTATACAAGCAGATGGCTAGCATGACTGTCATATTAATATTAGCCTATGTTTGAATGACACATGGCCTTCCTGTGGAGATTTCACAGAGTTGTGTGAACATCACTCGTCTGCCGAGACCATAGTCAGGGTAATAATCGCTCTGTCTGCCAGTCTTCATGGGGCTGTAATGTGGCGTTAAATAGGAATGCTCACCTAATGAACAATGTGTCCACATCTGACAAGGTAGGATGAGCACTGTGCAACCTTTTCAGGCAAATTACACCTGTCACCACAGGCCCCAAGTACAAGGCCCCAAGCATTGCAAAAAAGGAAAAAAAAAAAAATACAATTTCTTTTTTTAAGAGCATCCCTTTCATTCTTCCTCGTCATCCTAATTCGTCCTGTCTGAAATCCTGTTCATGTGCTCCAATTACTCACCAGACAGCATTAACGTGCAAGATCTAAGTGAGCTCATTAGAGTAAGTGGCTACAGGGCTAAGTGTACATTGCATCCTAGCGGATCTCACTCAGGGCCAGAGTGACTTGCAGTAGGTGTCAGGTTTACAGTAGTTATTTATTTATTTTTGCTTTTCATCAGCAGCTTGGAGGAAAAAAAATAACAAGCAACTTCACATTCATGCTACATCTCACCCCTGACCCATTATGTATTAACAGAACCCATTTGGATAAAGAAGAAAAAAGGGAGGCGCTCTGAAGGGATGAAGTGAAAGAAACATCCCTGGCCTCTGTGTAATACTAAGAAAATATCCATCTACTGTATTTTTAAAAGATATTAGCAATTTCTTCCCCTCTGCTTTAGAAATGTATCCAGGTCTATATCATACTGTAAAGTCACCAGCGCTCGTGAGAGGGCCACGTGGATTAACAGAAGTGAACTCCAACGCTGAGCGGAGCACATAATGTAAATAATGTTAGTGAGAGGCAGAGGTTGCGGTGTGGCATTGATATGAATGTGCTGGGAAAGGTCAGCCTGTAGATAATAGGCAGTCCCACAGTCCCCTCTGATGAGCATGGCACCTGCCAGAGCAGTACAAGTCTGGGACTCACAGCCAATCAGCACAGCCGTTGCCATGGTAGCCACGGTGCTTGGCGCGTCATTCAGGTTCAGCATGTGTCCCGACATCTGGTTAAGCTCGTCCACTGCATACTTAAACATGAAGGGCACCACCACATTAGTGATCTGAGAAGGCAGAGAGGGCGGGAGGGAGAGAGGGAGCAAAAAAAGAGAAGGGAAATAGTTTCAAATAGCCTATTAGACAGACATATGCTCAGTATAGTCCACTGCCATTTGTCTAGCACTCTGTACAGTATCTATGTATGGGCACTGCTTGCTCTTAGAAAAGTGGATTTTTATTGTTATTATTATTATTCAGGTGCACTGAAGGATATGTATGTATGCTATGTAAGTCTGCATGCTGTGTGTGCATTCTCCTTGTCGTGCTGGGGCTGGTGCTTCCCGCTAATGGAATTGAAATGGTTATTAAGGCTAATTAAAGCACAGGGACAGCTGTGTGACTTCGGCTAGGCGGTCCGCAGCGCATTAGGACAGCCAGAGAACACAGCAGCACACAGCAAAGCATTTTCATTTAAAACCCATTTCATTTGAACTTCTCAACGCTGAACACAGGGGAGGGCATTTTCTTTATTAGTTTTCTCTTTGTTCCTTTACTTCTGTCAAATTCTGCACTGTATAGTTTTAAAATAATAGAACGGACATTATTATTCAAAAACAGAAAAAAAAAGTTGACCCTGATAAGATAAAGAGACACCTAATTCACCCTTTATACAGCAAAAGCTACATTTCCTGGGTTCTTGCTTTATACACTTGGGTATTATAACTCAACAGCAGTC
>OMLM01015561.1:33470-51587 GCA_900302695.1 Helostoma temminkii | reverse complement strand
ACAGCATTCTGTTTTTATGTAGATTTTAAACAGCAGCCCAATATTTTTGGAATTGGGATTGTATTTAAAATATTTTTCAATCATATATATTTTTCTCTATTTAAATACTTCACTGCCTATGTATATCAATAAATCAGCCTCAGCATTAATACATAATTCATTAGTGACCCTAGAAAGCATGCCAACCCCGATGGTGACAAACACTTGAAATACGGAACCATGATTATCATTTGCTGCAGTTTACTTATGCTCCTTCTTTAGCGTGCATATGAAAACTGGTCCTGATTTTAATCTAATGGCTAAAAGAAGGTAGTGTACTTACCACATTTTTTGGATCTGCACTTAGGCCTCCTCCTGCATGCCCGTGCCAACATGTTCGTTTGTCTGTCACCTGTAAATGCTGTGGAAATAATTAGTTTTTTAAATATTTTTTGATTGTGATAGCAAATATATCTGTATTATAACTTCTCAAAAATACTTACTTTTGCTGCCTCCAAAATCTGTCGACTGGTCTCACTTCTGTTTGTACTCCATGTAGCTGTTCGTAAATGTAGAGGTGGACTCAACTGAAACACATAAAATGGTTTGTCATTGACTTATGTTTCTCATTTTGGCTGATTCACATTTGTGGTTGCTTTAATATGTGGAAAGACAAAACAACAGCAAAGAAAACATCCACCAGAAGTGTAATTAACTATACACGTTAAATTCCAACTACAAACAAACAAGGTTTAAAAAGTTTAAAGGTTTAAAGGTTATGCAATTACGAGGAATGTAATGAACAAACATTTGAACAAGAGAAGAGAAGTTGGTTATAGTTGGTTATACAGTAGTTGGTTGGTGACAGCTGCTGTTTTTCACCTTTTCACCAATATCTGTCACAACAGAATGACTTTTAATCAACATGAAATCAGTACATTTCTTCACAGTAAATTATGAGATGACACTCCAATGCCCCTGGTTTAAAGAAAAAAAATTACAAGGCTTTCAACTAAAATCATATTTAGCACAGTCACCATTTAAAGGGGGGAAACTAACACGCCTACAGCAGCTGAGTGCATGATAATGCAAGATATATACTGGGTGGTTTAAGATAAGCATAGCTTAGCTGCAGCTACATTTATAATAACAGTGAGCCAGTGCTAGATACTTTTACCCACTTGAAGACAAAATAACTTAACCACACCCTACCCTCTTAGCCAGCTGACTTAACATATTATGTAAACAAATATGTTAAAAACAAGCTGAGAAAGTATAATCTGTTATGTGTCAGTAATTGCACATTTTACTTACTTATGCCAGTGTCAGACAAATTCATTTTAAGTGTGAAAGCTAGTCTGTTGTGTTGACAGAAACGTAATAATTGATAACAGGCTGTTTACACGTGATGACAGTTACATGAGCACTAACATTAGGTCCTGAGAAGGACAGACAGTCTTATCTAACATTTAGTGACAGACTCTCAACACGTGACTGAGACCACTGACCACATAATTATCAGGGTAAAGAGTTGGGACTTTGGCTTTAATAGGTTAAGATGACATATGATCAAATATAAGTAGCAATGTCAGAAACATTATAACTACTCATGACAGTATTAGCGTTACATGACAATGTTAAGAATCGTGGATATGTATCTACACGTCTGTGGATTAACTCAGCCAGTCAGCTAACGTTAGCTGTTCGGAGTCAAGTTACACGACATGTTGACTAACATTATATTCACATGTCAATGATTCTCTCCTGCAAACAAACAATAAAAGATAACCATACTGTCAAATCCAACTTCCCTTTAAAGTTAGTTGGACTTTCCATCTCTGCCCTTGTGTGGTGACTGTCGCACCAAAAACACTGTGTCCTCTCCAAACACACTGTACACTCAAGAGTCGTCACTCACCAAATAGGTGCTTTGACATTTACGGTCGGTCCCGTTTTCGCGGAGACTTTTATTCCAAACATGATACGATGTGGTCTGTCGAAGAAGAAGCGCTAATTTTCGTCTTTGCAAGTGAAAGCCGCATTTCAGCGGCACTAACATCGGCGCCATGTTGACGAAGGAGGAAGGCGGTTAGCGAACACGCCGCTTGCGTCATATCCCGCCATCGTCAACGCCGTCACTGTCAGGGCTAACGTTAGCAAGGGAGTAGCTTCAGCGGCTTTATACTGCGATTTTGAGCAAAGCCGGCAATAGTTTACTTATAACACGACGTGTTAGACTCTCTAAAGGTTTGGGGGTGTGGGCCTGATGATCAGGTTGTATGTGGTAGCTGTCTAAATCGGATAATCTCTTCAGAACAAGGGTCGAAGCTAAAGGAAGAGCACGTTGTCTCCTTTGTCAGACGTCGGGTAAGCCCCTAGTAAGTGGGTCGCTCGGGAAGAAACTGTCTTTAGCACAGTTTTAAGACAAACCCGCTGATTTCGTACTCAGGATGCCATGCCACAATCAGCAGCTGAACACTGTCAACAGTGGCCAGGAGCACCCAATGAAGCAGGTACGGTTTGCCAACAGCAGCAGCAGTGTTCCTGCAGTGCCCAACTCTGAGCCAAGTGATGCCACCATTCAGCCTGTCAGCCAGGATAACCTGGGACCTCAGCTCAAACTGCTTCCCCTGAATGACCAGATCCGAGAATTACAGACCATAATTAGAGACAAGTGAGTCCCCACTCTTCTGTTCTAATAATATGTTCTAATATTAAATGTTTTCCAAGCATTACCAACCATTAACAATTGAATTTCCCCACTGTGGGATCAATAAATTTGTCTTATCTTATCTTATTTATGACTCAGTCTCCAAATTTAAAGACAGACCTTTAGTTGCTCTCTGAAACTACACTGTGAGTGTAATGTTATGGTGGATATTAGAATATTATTGGCCAGGCAGAAGAAGAAATAAGTGTTGACTCACTCAAATAAAGCATTGAAAGAAGCTCTGCAAATTATATCAATTCATTTTAAGGCAGCCTGTAGCTGTAGCAGAAGTTAGATTCAGGTTGTGTTACAGCTAAAATACCAGTCGAGCTTCATGTGACTAAATCAATAATAAGTGGTGATGCATCTGATATCGGATCTGCGTCAAAGCTGCCTCTGCTTTAATGAATCATCAGTATATATCATATAGGCTACGTGACTGATGCACTCAGTTCTTATCACTTTTACTGCCATCCTCGTGTTGTGATCGCTTTTTCACACCTGTAGTTTTTTTAGAGACTAAGTAAATCAGGCTGAAATCTGTGGAAATAGTTTAAAGTGATACAAATGACATGTAGCATTATTACTTTATGATGAAGTGGTGCAACCATAAACACTGACTCTAGAAGACATGTGACAAGCTGATAAAGGATACAGCATATGTACATAGAAAATGTGGCTCAAAGCAAATTTCCAACCTTTAAACTATTGATAGGGGAAATTAGAGCTACTGGATGTTAAATGGTTAAATTCTGTTTCTAGTCATTGTCAGAAGAAATGAAGTCATCTGCACAAGTTCAATAAATCTCCCACAACTATGTAAAATGTAGAAAAATCTTAATATCAACTGAGCATACCCAAAGATGTTTAAGACGTTTTAGTTTAACAGAGAAGACGCCAGTATTGACGCTGTGCAGTGATGAGCACAGGCGAATATCTTTAATTTATTATTTCTATTTATATTTTCAGGACAACCAGCAGGGGAGATTTTGTGTTTTGTGCTGACCGACTGGTAAGGTTTCCCCTAATTACTAAATACTGTGATGTAAGTGTGTATGTATGTTTATGAAATGAATATCACTTTGATGTCCAACAACAGATCAGACTAGTAGTTGAGGAGGGTTTGAATCAGCTCCCCTACTCAGAGTGCACTGTGACTACGCCAACAGGTGAGAATGTCCCTCTAATAACAAAGTCAACATTTAATAATCTAAATGTAAAAGACTCCAGCTAAATGCACACAGTTGCAAGAAAAAGTAGGAACAATTCTCAGTTTTGTGGTTTTCTACATAATTTGGTCATGAAATGTGATCTGATCTTCATCCAAATGACAAATATCAACAAAATATTACTAGTCAATAAAACACAGTCACAATCTTTCATGTCTTTATTGAACATACTCAATAAACATACCTAGTGATGGTGCAAAAATAAGTGAAACACTAGGCCTCTCATGTCACTAAATGTCTGCTGGAGTCATGGACAATGATTTTCAAAACTTTGAATAGTTAATACATTTTTAAAAATCGATTATGGCTATTTGAAAAAAACTAAGACCTGCTGTTTTGCTTTTACTGGTGCTTAGAAATAAAGCGATACGATCAGTAAATAATGATACAGCGGCACCAAATCAAAACAGTCACAGCACGACTGAATTAACTATGATCTTGCATGTGAGCTGCACAGTTGTTTGATAAGTGTCTCTGATCACGGATGCATAGACAGCATAACTGAGTTGTATCTGACACCCACCTGCCACTTTATTAGCTGCTGAAAACCTGGTGAGTGTACTTTACATCACAGCAGAACACTTGATACTTACAATTATTGCATGCTTAACCAGCAACGTTGGCAATATCATGCTAGCAATGCACAGCTTTGTGTTTTCGCTGTGTGTCAGGCTTATTATGCGTCATCTTCTTTATCAAATACTTTTTGATTATTTCCTGGCGAATATTGAATGGCAATAGCAGGCATGGTCTGCATGGCAGGACTCCACGAAGGAAGCCATTGCACTCGAAAAAAGCATTGTCCACAATCCACAGCTACAGAGCTACACAGATCAGATCACAATTAATGAAAAAAATTTGAAAACAATTCACTTAATTTTTCTTTTAGCTGTAAATACCTTACATGTCAAGCTCCTATTCTTCTGCACATGTGAATGAGTGGACTATTTCAGTGCAGCTACGTTGGTAAATGTTCCTACTTCGTTTTATTCCTCAGGCTACAAGTATGAAGGTGTCAAGTTTGAAAGAGGCAACTGCGGAGTCAGCATTATGAGGAGTGGTAAGTTAAACCTGCTGTAGCACATTTACCAAATTAAAGGCTTTGTACTGTAAGGGCATGTAGTGTGTCTTCCATGCATATGTGATTTGTGCAGACTGTGCACTAGTGCTGCACTTTCTGTTCCTCACTTATTCATCAGGTCAGGCTCCTACGTGTGCTGGATCATACACGTTCTATCACCTGTCAGTTCTTTTCTCTCAGTGAAAATAGAATAATATAACATGGGACACCTAGGTAGATACAGTTCACTACTTTTGAAATGTTCTCTGAAGCCGTTAGAGTCAGTGGAAGTGACTCGCTTGTTCTTTTTGGATATTTAACAAGGTGGGTGCCGTGAAAATGCAACTCCGTGCAAAGGCCGGGCCTGATAATCCAGAGATAGTCTGGATTGCATATGTGAAAACAGCTTATGACTGCAATGCTAGGTCTTAATATGTAAAGTCGTACAGCTTAAATACTGTGTATTACTTATCAATAATACACTGCTGGTTACTTATTAGATCCCTGCACCAAACACTTGTAAGTGGAGACAGCAGTTTTAAGTTGACACAATTCTTATTTACCTGTTAGCGGTCCAGCAGAGCTGCAATCATATATTATTTTCTGCATTGTGTGCATAGTGACCAAGTGTTGCTATTCTATCTAATGTTTCTAATGCACACCATCTTACAATGCACTTTTCTAGTTGCCCTATGTTCTTTATATTTTGACCTTGTTCTCAGAACCATACAAAATTTAATAAAGTGATTTTTATTATTGTTGCACAATCACCATAGATAATGTGGTGATTCCTATTGGACATGGACTTGTTTGTGGGGTTTTTTTTTGTTTGTTTGTTTGTTTTTCTAACAATGAATGTTGTTATATGTACCTGTATTGGAAAATCTGATCTCACTCACAATCACTGATTTAAACAACACACCAATCTTCCCACAGGTGAGGCCATGGAGCAGGGTCTCCGTGATTGCTGCCGTTCCATCCGTATTGGCAAGATTCTGATCCAGAGTGACGAGGAAACACAGAAAGCCAAGGTCTACTATGCAAAGTTCCCCCCAGATGTGTACAGAAGAAAAGTGCTGCTTATGTACCCCATCCTTAGTAAGTAACAGAGAGCTGAGCAGTTTATCCTACTGATGACTCCAGTTTAACACCTTCAGCAGCACATAAATGTCAAGAGATGTCCAATTTTGTGCAAATGTGAAAACAGTTTCATGTATTTATTCATTTTGAGAAATCTCCCTTGGGTTGACCTTCACCACCAAGTCTGCATTTCCACATCATACAGGCTCATTCACAGTGTTCTGATAATTATATCTCTCATGGGGGAAATTATACAGTGCCTGGGAGATGGCCACCAAGCTGCTGAATAGCATAATGAGGGCCAACATAAATAGTATCTTAATAGGCCTGGTTTCCCAAGGTCGCAAAGCAGCATTTTCTGTGCTCGGTTTTTAAAAAAAATGTGATGGCAACCAAGCCAGGTTATAGGCATGCTTCATTATGTTAGAATAATGGAACATATGGTTACACTGATGCATGGGCAGAAATTAAAGTGTCCAGATTCATGGGCAAATCAATCAACACACATCTCAGGTTTTTCAGATGCACCAGTGATATGCAGCTAGTCTAACAACCCCAATTCCAAAAAAGTTGGGATGCTGCAATTATTTGCAAATGTCAAATCCATATTTTATTCACAATAGAACATGGAAAACATATTAAATGTATACTAAGAAAATGTGATTTCAGCAACACATCTCAAAAAAGTCGTGAAAGGGACATGTTTCTGTCTTCTTTGTAGTTTGTGTTTCAAGAGGCGTTGGGATATTTTCAATTGGTGAAATGTCTGGACTGCATGCAGACCAGTTCTACTACAAAGTCATGCTGGTATCAGACAGTATATGCAGTATGTGGTTTATCATTGCCTTGCAGAAATATGTAAGGTCTTCTCAGAATAGGAGCATGTGCTGCTCTAAAACCTAAAATATATCTTTCAGCATTGATGGTTCATTCCCAGATGTGCAAGCTGCCCAATTCATGGGCAGGGAAGCAGGGTTTTAAGCTGAAAACAAGCACAGAGGTCTCTCTCCTCTGTAGTCCGAAGGACATGGCACCTATGGTTTGTCAAATGTCAAAATTCTATTTTTCCAACCACAGAACAGTTTGACACTTTGCCACATTTAAAATGCCCAGAGAAGATGGCAGCATTTCTGGATCATGTTCATATATGGCTTGGGTATCCTTGTACCTGTTAGTATCACTTACTTTTCCAGACTTTTGTTGCGTCTGTCCCAAAGTTTGTGATGTGTTGCTGCCATCAATTTCAAAAGTACCTTTTTTTTCCCTTAAAACTGTACATTTTCTTAGTTTGTTTTCTACGTTCCTTTGTGAATAAAATATGGATTTATGAGATTAGAAATCATGGTTATTGTATATAAACAATAACCATGTTATTGTTTACATTGTTATGTAGATTTTACAGTGTCCCAACTTAGGGTTATATTTTCAGTGTGTTTTAATGTGCTTTCAATATTTTTAATCCAGTATGGTGTAAAAGTGAGTTTAACCTTAACATGTAGGTTTTATTTCCTTAAATGAAAGTGAAATTACAAAGATTGGAATTTGCTTTAACCTTAAATTGTCTCTGTCTGCAGGTACAGGGAACACTGTGATTGAAGCCGTGAGGGTCCTGATTGAGCACAGAGTCCAGCCCAAACATATTATCCTCCTCAGCCTTTTTTCAACACCTCATGGTATACCAACACAGCCAGCACACTACAACTGCTGCTCACCAGTTTACTTTTGTTTACTTACAATCTCCTTTCCACATCTGTTCCTGTTCTGTCACTGACTTAGTACAATATACTGCTGTATAAAACTCCTTGATGCCACAACTAATGGTCATTATTGCCCATCAGATTCTCATTTTAATCATTTAAATTTAATTGGAAATTTTTAGTTAATGTGTGAAGACTTTACACTCTCAATTATTTTTCTAGACTGCCAATATACTGAATGTGGATATTAATGTGATTTCCAACATAAAACCTTTATGATTTTAACTCTTAGTGCCATTATTGAACCAAAATCCCACTTTAACACAAGAAGTATTAGAATCTTTCTGAGCCTTTTCATGTCCTTAAGAGGATGAAGCTGGTACGTTAATAACCATAGACAGTCTTCAAAAATGATACTTTTTAAAATTAGTTTAAAGCTGCATAGCATATACTGTTAGTAAGCAGAGAGAAGCAAATTAATAATAGCAAGTGAACTATAATCACTATTATTATATGTGTTTGCAACTGTCTGTTGTCTGGTTTGATTGCACTATATACTTAGCATTAGTCAGTTTAGCAACACTGTTTTTAAGATGGCTTGCACGCAGCCTGTAATGTGAAGTCCAGGGACCAAACAAGCAGTATGCGTCACTGGTGACTGGTGACTCTACTGTCTGTAGTATATTTTGTGGCAATCTAACAATAGAAAATAAATGTGATTTTGGTTCATTTTGTTATTTTCACATCAACTTTAATTTTCAGTGCAAGTAATTGCTATGTTTAGTAACATGTTGGGTTGCCTTACTACTTGAATTAAAGAGTAACATCTTTTTATTTACTTCTAGGAGCCAAATCTATAATTCAGGAGTTTCCAGATATCACCATCTTGACCACGGAGGTTCACCCAGTGGCTCCAACACATTTTGGACAGAGGTACTTTGGCACTGACTAAACCAAGGACAACCTGAGGAACATAAACTCCAATTTAAGTATATTTCTATACTTGTATAAATGTATTGTTTTATTTAAATGTATATCATGTTCTACTTGTTGTGCCAAATACTGCTACAATCTCCAAAGTTCCTAATCAGTACAAAATTATATATATCTAATTGGATGTATTTATGTTTTGTTTTTTTGCTGTGAATATTCATGCAATAGAAAGAAAACACTGACTAAATTAAAAATGTCAGTCTGGATCATTTTATTTTGCATGTTACAACATCTGATGGATCAATAAAGAATTTATATTTGTTAACAGACAGAACAGCAAATTAAACTGTGTCTCTTTTTCAGAGTTGTTTAAATTGCTTACCCTACTCCAGGGACAATTCAAAAGGAACTGTATGTGCTCTAGTAATACTATATTATATAGTCACGTTCTGATGTTATAAATATTCTACTATTTCATAAAAACACATTGCTTCAACATTTTAAGTATCACTTATGGAGCAACATATACAGACACTGCCTGCAGCAGTACACTCGCAGTACACTCAAAATGCTTATTACAATAAATAGACACAAGACTACATGATACACTCAACATCCACATCTTTCCTTATGTTTTATACATCATTTCAAACACCGAATCATACCTCAGAATTAAAACAGCACGCAGTTTTAATCAATAAATGACTTGGATTTCTCAGACATGAGCAGCATTTTATTTGGCTTACCCAACAGAGTAGAAAAACTGATCTGATGAAAAGGTTAGTGTTAATATCAACCACAAGGTTTGATAAAGGTCTAGTTTTTTTTTCATCATACTGGTTAAGTGGAAGTACTCAAAAAAACAGCAATGTTTTAACTAATTACACTGACTAAGTGTGACAGAAGTCATCAATAGGAAAATCTGTTCCATTTGTATAAAAAAAAAAACTCAAAATGCATACAGGTAGAAAAAAAATCAGGGCATCATATTGCAGCAGACTACAAACCTCTACCAACCAGTGGATGAGGCTCAGTCATTTTATACATCTATCTATATAAATATACATATATACACATACAGTTATCAGCATGTTTACAAAGATCTAAAATGAAAATGGAAGAACCTATGTCTGTGTGACTTTATGCCTTTCACTTCACTTTCTTATCACCTTGCATCCACGCAGAAGTGTCCTGTTAGTAGGGATGGCTGATATGGTAGAAATATGATAAATAGATGTAATAATTATTTTTAAAAATGTATCATAGTTGAATAGCCTATAAAGTTGAAAATCAACAAGTTGAAGTCATTGATACTGATTATTTCTGTATTCAACAGCAATGTAGCCAAAGTAAATAATACACAGTATATTCAGGTAATCCACTTAAGAATTTTCAACATTATCTTAATACTCTGCTTGGGATGCCAGTATTAATTTTCCAACATAGTGAGCTGCAAGTTTCAACCAAAGCTATAAATGAATCTTGTTTTTATTAATTCCATCAGTCTGATCAGACATTGCTAATGGTATTTTAAATCAGTATTTATGATAAATACATATAGGTTCTTTGAAAAGTAGCAGGATGCTGGATACATTCTTAGGAGAAAATAATAAAAAAGAATAAATATATTAATAAGGCGCAGGTTACGTTAGGTATTCTAATATGTTTATGCAGTTGAATAAAACATGTTAATATGCTGCAAGACCCAAACAGCTGAATCACTATAAAAGACATCTGGAGCATTATGCATATAGGATCGGTTCATATAAAGTCAGCTCAACACTGAAACAGAGGCATATAAAAAAAGCACAGTGCCAGACAGAAGCTTTCCAGTCAACAGGAATTTGTAATCCTAAAGAGACCTGTGCCTTGAGATGAACAACCAGACACAAAAACATAGTAAATAACAGTTGCATTTGATATGTGAGGTAATAATTGAAAAGGGTTTTTTTTCTCCAAAATCAAACCGATACTGTTGTTTACCCTTGGATGAGAGGAGAGGTGATGCTGCTGCAGGCCATTCATGAGTTCTTCTATTCATCACTATGTAAAACACAGTTGTAAAGGTGGCAATGACAATCCAGATGCAGGTTTTTATCCACACACTTTGCCCCCTTCCGATTTTGCCATGTGTGAACAGCCACATGATTTGGAATGCATTTGCCTCATGGTACACTGTGTGTGATATTAATGTACATCCTCTGTACCAGTGTACAGTCCTCGCATAATATTTATCATTCCTCCATTTCTATGGTAACAGAGGGGTCTTGATCTTCGACTGAAATGAAAAAGAAATAGGTTTCAGTATGTGAATGAATTTTTTTTCTATTCAGTTGTAGGATTGAGCTTATACAGTTGTGTTACATGTGACCAGCAGGTGGTGGCAGAATATTACAGTCAGAATCTAAACATAATATACTATTACACGTGTGTGCTGAGGGAAATTTGTTCCTCTCCAGATCACTGAAATCGAACAAATTCTGTTCGAAGGCATGTGTCTATTGTCACTCAGAAATGCACCCAAAGTGACTAAACTGCACCTGATCTGCCAGTGCTAGAGGCTATATAAAGGTGATGCTCTACATCACAAGGTATAGGTTTAATCATTTTTAAACATGAACAACTGACAAATTAAGATAAAATTGGGTGGATCCAGATGTGTATACAGTATAGATATCAGGTTTAATTAATATTGACATGTGAACTTGTCACCTACTCCATCTGCCTTTTTCGTTTTAAGTTTGCTGTCTCACTAGAAATCAACGCGCAGTCACTGAGAAGCGAAAATTACATTAGAAAAACAATAATTAACCACATAATAAGTTTTGGGGAAGCAGCTACACACATCTTGTCTCTCAAGATGTTTTTAATGGATTTTAATGAAAAACAATTACAAGCCAGCAAAGCTCCTGAAGAATAAACTAGGCTGGTGTGTAAGTGTGACAGACAAACTGTTGGGTTTAGACAGCTGATAAAACTAAAATCACACTGACATTATCAATTAGTGCTTCAAGATTAATATTGTCTCTGTGTGTCTAATGTGAAGAAAAGTGCACCCACAAATGTTTTGGTTTGGTAACGCATCATTTAGCCTAAAAACTTAATTAGCACGAGTGGTTATGGCATTAAGATTATGGATATTACAGTAGGACATTCAGCAGCTCAAGAGACTAAGATTTGGACCTTTTTAGTATGGAACTGTCAGAAAATCTGTGGAAAAATACTGTTATAATACTCTCTGACAATACATAGGAGCCCACTACTGTCTTTCACAGACTCACATTCAGCTACAGCTGCAGGTTACGGTGATATTGTCAGTATGTTTTTTTTCAAACTTTACTATGTATATGTTAAAATACTGCAACCCTTCCATCACACATTCCCTAGATGACAAGGTCACAGTTTCAGTTAGCACTTTTGATTAACCAGAAGCCTAAACTAAAACAGTTTAACTTACAATTATAATAAATAAAGAAAAATGGAGCAAATGTTCAAGCTGGGACCCACATTTGGCATTCTTTGCTTGATAAATGGTTTAAACAGATTATCTAAATTGTTGCTGAGTAATATTTGACTGACAAAGCATTTGCCATTTTGTCTTACATAGTGTGTATGAATGGATAAATTTGTTAAAATTAAAGTGACTCACCCAGGCTTCCTTCCTCAGAGCCATCATCTGACTCTTCCCACATGTCCTCATTAGCTAATAGGGGGTTTTGAGACTCAGAACTCCAGTTCTTCAAGGGGAAGTAGTGGCCATTCCCTTGACTGTCACGTACATTAGACAAAAATAGATGGATCTAGTTAAGCATTACTGTTCATCCACTTATGCAATCTCTCATTCTTTCTCTGATTTTGGTCATTAGATCCATATAAAAAAAACTCTGTGTTCTGCAAACAAACTGTCTTTTATAGATCTGGTCAGTAAATACAGTACAGGCAGATAAATTCATAATGAGTAAGAGGAGGAGAGTCTAATTATACAACTTGCTGTTGTTTTGACAATAAACTCACCTTGTGAAGACAGGGATGAACCACAGTCTCCGATCTTCTCCAAATACCTGCTCTAGGTTTTTATGCATGCCGACATTGAATCCATTTTTATCTGGTCCATTTCCAAATACCGGGGCCGAGAAGGCCTCTAGAAAACAAAAAACAACTGAGTCCGAAAACGTTTTCATGCTTCAATCCTCTACATATATATTTATAAAAGACCTGTGTTCAAAACACAGAACTCATTCAAGTAGTGGTAGTGGTAGACTAATGAGCAGAATATAAGGAGTTTTCCAATAAATATGTAAAACCTCACCTAAAGTGGATCTGTTCTTGGCCACCAACCAACAGTGATAGCCAAAGAGGAACATGAGACTGACGAAGAACATGAGTGCCACAAACATAAGGAAGAGGACATGGAACTTTGCTGACGCATTTGTTAAGTCCCCCTGGGAGAGAACAAAAGAACTGTAAACCTGAGAAAATGGCCTCTAATATAATCCATACCAGGAGGTTTACTTCTCTATTTTGAAATTGCAGTAGTGCTGACTACAACTCAAACATGTGGTATGACTGCACTGGCAGATGAATGCATACATGAGAATACTCATTTAGACTATTGACACTCACCACCCAGAATCTGAGGAAATACTGAAAGACTGTTGCTGCAATGTATATACAGTAAATCATGGAATATGACAGGAACAACAGGAAAAACTTGTAGTTGGAAAAGCCCACGCAGTTGTTCACCCTAAAAGACAAAGAAATTCCTGGTGTGAACAAAATCAAGACATAATTAAATACAGGTAAACTGAAAGTAAATACAGGCTAAGTTACAACTTACCAGGGACAGTGATGGTCCATCTTCAAGACACATCTTAAAAATAAAAAAATATCAATTATTTTATTTATATTTTATTTTATGTGGAAGCTATATTAAAGCAGTAAATCCCCTAATGCAATTTCTCTTCTATTTGACTTACAGCTTTTAATACATACATCTTTACAAGCATATAGTCAGTAGTCTGCTCATCCCTTCTGGTAAACCACTGCTATGATGGATCATCAGGATTGTCTTTTTAAGAGTTAAACAAACCAGTACATTCTCATTGTCACAACGGCCCCTGACCAATGAATATTTCCTCACCTAGGTCAATCTCTAGAGGAATGGATCGAGGAAGACAGGGTGACTTACGTTTCACAAACCGAGCAGTGGTGACAGCGGTCAGGCTTCAGTACCTGGCAGCGGTCACAGAACCTGATAGCTAGAGACAAGAGGATGACCAGTTGAATGAACGACATCTGAGCTGAGCTTGCCCTTCACTTACTTCCTGAAGCTTCTAAATTCAATCAGCAATAATGAAAGAGGTACATTGGCGGATTACTCTGGATGGGGATATGCAAAGCTAATTGTCCGAGCCTACTTGCTTTCAACATACACAGACTATGTGTGAAATGATGGACTGTGGCTAATGTACCTACCATGTTTCCCCAGTGATTAATTGAATAATACTGTATGATATTAAGTTCTTAAAGGGAAAAATACAGACTTGACAGGACAGTCTACCTCCAGATTGAGCTCGAGTGAAGATAGGCAGCTTCTTTGCGATCTCAACCAGGATTTGTTTCTGTGCATCTGGCCTTTCTTCCATCTCGTATCTTTGCTTGTCTGAGTATGACAGCTGAAACTAGAGCAACAAATATGCACCATGAGCGGCACGTTTGTTTTAAAATACATTTTTAAAACAATTTAAATTTTATTTAACAATAAACAAATGCTCATGTCTGTCATTTTTAAGAGCTAAAGATACCTTTTTGCATGGTGATGCAGGAGGGGTAAAGATGGATTTCCAGTAGGTCCAGGAGAACATCACAAAGCAAACATGAAATACCAGTAGATATATCACTGAAAGCACAAAACATACACACACAGTAAGACAGAAAAGCAGCAATGACGTGAGCTACTTTTGTTGGGTAAAGACTAATTAGTAAGTAACTCACCTTTTTCTAATGTGTTGGTGATTGTAACTGTAAAACAAATAAGAACATGGGAAAATTACACCGCAAAGAGGACTCCATAAACAGTGTGGCTAACGCTGAGGCATTATTCAAAACAGCAACATTTACCGGCTAACACTACAGGACTGACAGGTTGCAGCTAAGAGGCACAGCAACAGTGGACAGCCTTTGTCTGGATACACAGCTAACGCTGACCTCTTCTTGGTAACGATACATTAAACTATTAGTTCTTTTTAAAGGTAAATGTTACGTTAACCAAATAAAAGCACACACCCTAAATCACTTCCGCCTTGTTTGCTAGCTCCTGCTCTGTCTATACGTTATTTCTGTCAACACTGCTGTGCGGCAATCTGCGTTGTCTACAGGTAAACGATCAAAATCACAACAAACGAGCACGGCCTTCATACTTACAAAGACATAGTTCAAACACGTAGGCGTAATATGACCACAATACTACCGAGGTTATAATTAGCACAGGTATCCAGGAGAAAACCCTCTGACAACATCTCAAACCTCTGGAGAGAGCCATGATCCTCTAACCTCTGTTATTATCTGCGCTCGACTACTATTCCTGGGATTTATCCATCAGTGACATCGGAGAGCGATTCACCGCACCACAGCAACCAGACCAGAGTGCGGCCTGCCGATTGGCTAATACGGTGACTACAGTTATCAACTGTTGTTGTAATTTTTCACAACACCAATACGCAAAGGTTGAGCTATAGGAGAAAAGCTGCTGCTTCGTAACCAAAGCAAACCATTAATTCCTATACATTATCATATCTATATTTATTAAGAACAAAACAGAACAATTATGATAACATATAATATAACATGGCATAACTATACACTTGGTCCTTGGGCCTTGGTTTGTCATAGACCTACACAGTTGAATGAGAAAGTTCATTTATTTGGTCCACTCTTTGTTTGTTTTTTATATGTACACTATATCACAATATCCATTACAGTCTTAAATGATAATAGTATTTATTAAAGCCACATAAGTCAAAGCTTCAGTTCTTCCTCATCTCTCCTGGATTTCCTCTGACCATGACATAGTATGCTGCATGTTGACACCTTTTAGCCAGCTTGACACTGCTGAAAAAGTTCAATTTAAATGAGCAGTCAGTTGTTGACATTTGCGAATTTCCTTACTATAACACTAAGATAAACAAACATATAATGTGAGGAGGATTGTGCCTAATAGATGTACTTTTTTCAGAATAGTTGTACTGCAATTTTTTACTGCTTCTGACACACAAACACACACACACACTACAGGTGAAAAGTTTGGACACACATGGAAACTAATATGTTTTTGAAAGAACAGGAGATTTTATAACATTTAATTGATTTTAAATACAATGTAGACAATGTTAATGTTGTAAATGACTATTGTAGCTGGTCACAGCTGTTTTTAAAGGAATATTTACATTAAGGTAGAACATCCATATTCAGCAAAAACAAATTATGTTTTCTAATGCAAGGTAATTAAATAAAAGCATAACTGATTAGAAAACCTTTTTGCAATGAGCAGCTAGACATGTATCTTTGTCATGAAAAGGAATTCCTGCATTCAAAACTTGTACTAGCAGAGTACACATACGTGCCAGTGTAATATATGATATGATATAAGAGACAGCTGTAGCTCATTTAAGTGAGAGCACTGGCAAGAAATACGGCAAGACAGATCAGCATGACAAGCAACATTGTGTAGGTCCTCAGCTGGACCTGAACCACAGGTAATCATTCATAACCAGAAACATCTTCTGTTAGAGTTAAACATTGAGGATATGCTAAGAAACATTTGAAAGATCCATGAATTGGCAAGCCAGAAACTTCCAGATTGGAAAACCACTTTTATTTTTTTTCAGCTTGTGTTATTAAGCTTCGGCTTCCACTTCAGAAGATCTGAGTGGCTTCAATTTAACTGGGGTCACTATGTACATATCAGCAACAAACTGTACCTGAATACCTTAGAGGAAAATATAATTTAAAAAAGATAAAAGAAAATCATTGCTGAAGTACTTTGACGTATTATGTACAGCACAAGTGCATCTCAACAAATTAACCTATAGCAAAGGTTATTTGTATTTTTTAATTTAAGTAATTAAAGTGAATTTCTCATACTGTATATTCAAGGCCTTTCTCATCACACAGCTGAAAGGGTTTATTTTGAGATACCAGATTTATGATTTACATGAGCTGCAAAGTATAATCATTGCAATTAAAACAAAAATAGATCTAGACTTTTACTACTAGGATTGAATCAACATTCTAATTTGTTGAGATGCACTTGAGATAAACGATTATGTGAATGCTTTGCAGCCCAGTAAAGACAAAAGCCATCTAAATCATGAATGCGCTATCCTTTAACCACATTTTTTGGAAAGCTGAGTTCAATTTCACTTGCCACACCCAAGATAGATTACTGCCAGACTTTTTGAATCAAGAAATCCCTTACAAAGAAGCTGTCTAACAAAGTAATGCTAAAACATCTCAAAAAGCAATACATCATGCCGCAATCTAAAGAAATGCAAGAACAGATGAGAAACAAAGTAACCAACATGTATCAGTCTGGACTGGGTTCCAAAGCCAATTCTTAAACTTTTGGACTCCAGCGAACTCCAGTGAGAGCCATATGTCTATGAAGATTCTCAGTCATGGCAAGTGGACTTTCTGTTAAGTCGTTTCACTACTCATTGAAGTAGCTTTGTCAGTCTCAGACAGACTGTTGTGACCTAACAGACAGAAGTCCAGCTGCCATGACTCAACTTCCAGTGAAAGCTATTATCCACACATTGACAAAACTTGGAACAGTAGTGAGCGAAGGTTACTCACAAAGGCTCGTCTCACATTTGCCAAAACACATCTTGATTGTTCCCAAGGCTTTTGGGCAAATATTTTGTGGACTGATGAGACAAAAGTTGGACTTTTTGGAGGGTGTGCGTCCCATAACATCTGGTGTAAAACTAACACAGCATTTCATAAAAAGAACATCGTTTAAAAAATCAAACATGGTGGTGGTAGTGTGATGGGCTGGGGCAGCTTTGCAGCTTTACGACCTGGATGACTTGTCATAATTGATGGAACCATGAATTCTACCAGAAGGAAAATGTCTGGCCATCAGCTTGCGATTGGGTTGGGTTATGCAGAAGGAGAATGATCTGAAACACACCAGCATTCAATTGAGGTTTGGGGGTGGCCTGGTCAAAGTCCAGACTTAAATCTGATTGAGATGTTGTGGCATAACCTTAAACACGCAATTCATGCTTTAAAAAACCCTCTAACATGGTTGAATTAAAACAGGAAGACTGGGCCAAAATTCCTCCACAGCGATGTGAAACACACGGTTATTGCAAGGTCTTGCTGTTGTTGCTGCCAAGATTGACACGAGCAGCTGTTAGGTTTAGGGGA
>OMLM01015561.1:0-33450 GCA_900302695.1 Helostoma temminkii | reverse complement strand
AAACCCTCCAATGTGGCTGATTCAAAACAATTCAGCAAGACAGAGTGGGCCAAAATTCCTCCTCAGCCAGTTATTGCAAATTCTCGTTTGTAGTTGTTACACAACCAGTTATTAGGTTTAGGGGACAATTACTTTTTCACATAGGGCCAGGAAGGTTCTACAGCTTTTTTCCTTAATAACGGAAATCATCATTTAGCATTTTTCATTTGCTGGGGTGTAATATTAGAATTAGTTTGATGATCTGAATCATAATAAAATAAATATATAAATAAGGAAGAGGGCAAATACTGGATGTGTCGCACAGAAAAATATCCTTCTGATTCGTTTTTTTCTTTTATAAATTGAAGAAAACATGTAACACTATAAGCAGTGCTGAATCTGAATTTGCTGGGTTTGTATCGACAATATCAGTGTTTGACCAGAAAGTACTGAAAGCTGTGTTTAATATTTGTACAATGGCTTCCTATCACACTGTCAAGGTATGAGGTGGAACCTGGTGGTGCTCAAAGCTTCATCTTATCACCAAGGAGATAAAAACAGGTTTTGTGTTACTGTTTCCAGAGTGTCAGGTTGTTTGTTGTGTCTGTTGTCTTGATTCATCTTGCTGTCCCTCAAAACCTTCATGCAGTTCTCCTTAACGTCAAAGCCAATGATGCTGAAAGTATGGTTGATGACAAATAGTGTTGCATACTGATAAACCCCAGACTCATCAACGAGAACAGTTTGCTGTGTTTTTGTCGGCTCAGTACTACTGTGTTATCATTTAATTTGAGGTACAGGAGTGCGGTGTCTCCAGCTGCTCTCTCCGGATGGTGACATCTGGGCACAGCAGCTCTCACTCTGTTGGAAATCAACAGCCTCTTCCTCTGAGGCTGAGGCTGACATGATTTTCATTTCCTTTACTTAAAAACCTCCGCAAGATTATTGCAATGATATCAAAATAGATGGGCAGGGCACATACATTTATGGATGGCAGTATATAAACTGCTCTGGGGCCAGAGAAACTGCAACCAATCTGTGAGCTGAATCTTGACTCACCGACGTATTAGTATCATCCAACACACACATACCTTTAATACTGTGAATTTTCTAAACCACTTTGTCCCCTTAGGAGTCACCGGCTACCATTGTTACAAACCTCTTAAAAACATATGACACTATATTTCTGGGTAGGTCTAAAAAGCCAGAGGTCCTCCAGGAGTACATGCATTATTATGTATCAATATGCTCATTTCTTTCTGTGTTCATTTTAAATGAACACAAAATAAATTCACACCAGATGCACTTTGTAGGAGTCCCCAGTGGGAGGCACTGTGCAACTGTTTTAAAACCAATAGATTGTAGTTTTTGTAATAAACATCATCTGATTAGTTTACAATGCACCTCCAGTGATTACTCTCTAGAGAATCTCAAATTTAAACATGAATGTGATTAAAGTCAGATGTTATTTCATGAAAACTTATTAGCAGTGTTAATCCCACTTTGTAAGTTTTAATAACTACATCAAAAGGGGCTGAGGCCTTTTGATGAATGAATGTGAGTGAACCTCAAGCAATCCTATTAGGCTAGTAATTAGACTTGTTTGAACATAGACTTGTGTGAACATAGACTATGAACCCATAGTTATCTTTGTAAGACAAAAAGAGAATGAAAGCCTGATCTTCTGCTGGGAAGACCGTCACAGTTTCATGTGTGCAGTCTTTTTGTTCTGAAGATTTACAGCATGCTGTCATCCTCTGACGTGGCCATCTACCACAATGCGTAGCAAATAGTGTAATAGTCTCCCAGAGTCACTGGAGCATTTAACCACGGACTCGAACAACCCAGCAGGTCTGTTGATTACAGTCTTCATAGAAAAGTTGTGTGATCTTCACAGCACCACCTGCTCTTCTTCCTTTACGTAATACGGACTCTCAGCAGTTCCTTCTGGGATATGGGTGTGAGGTGAGCTGCACCCAGAACTGACCTCTCCTATTCCATCACACATTTTCTCCACTCGCTTTTTTTAGGCCTACTCCTTTCTCAGTCATCTTCTCCCACTTCAACACATTGTCCGTCGCTGGCTCACCATACTGCTCTCTTTGACCCCCCACCTCCCTTCTGCTTTCCTCTCTCTTCAGGCAGCAGTGTCGACAGCCGGGCGATGACAGCTCCTCTCTCATTCAACTGCTCACTAGAGGCAGGGAGCGGCCGTCCATCCGTCAGCACAGCTACAAACCCCTCCACTACAAAGCCATTGTGACTAGCAAAATAGTAACGGCCTTTTAATCAAAACATTTACCCTTGTGTAAAAATAAAACGCAAAAAACATATCAGCAGGTTGAGGCAGACTCCTCTTCTCAGAGATGTGTGTGAGCGGAGCGTGTTGGAGGTGCATTCCATGCCGCCCTGGTGGTAGTCTACATAAACAGACAGTAGGGGCTGGAGGAGAGCCCGTTTGGGGAGAAGTCAAGCGTAGCTGCAGAAAAGTGCAAAAGGACCTGGCTTTACAATGTACCACCATTCAGGCTTATTAACTGGCGAGAGGAGCACAATGGCCGACACAGTCCAGTGTTATTTGAGTTTGCTCTTGAGCTGCTGCTCACTGTTATGCCTTGAAGATGAAGTGGCACTTAGAGTGAGCATTTCATTTGACCCCTGAGACTCGCATGTCATGCAGTTGTGCTCTGCAGTCATGGCTGATTCAGGGAATGCTGATGATGCTAAGCACTCGGTAGGGTGATTCATTTGGGAGGTGTGTGTATGGGAGCAACCAAGCTCATGTGCGTATGTGTGTGAGGAAGAGGAATGGGGGTATTATTTGTTTTGTGTGTTTTCAGACTCTGTCTATTTGCAGTACTACAAGATGATGCAGTATTGAGTTTGATAGGATTTCCATTTCATTCTCTGCATGCTTCAGTGTCTGGACAGGGAATTCATCATGTGTGCATCTGTTTGAAGTCAGTATGCAGTATATATTGGAAAGTCTGCATTCATCTTAACATATTGTCATTGGTGTGCGTCCAGGTGATCAAAGAGTTGGTGTTTTGAGTTGCCCACACTTTGACAAAAGGTATGTGTGCAAAAATCAGACATGAGCACAGGAGCAATTAGAGAGACAGACCAGTGCAAGAAAACATAGCTATGACTTCACAGAACATAGTCGCACACGTCATTTGCAATTTAACTTAACACAGCACAGAAAAAGATTTAATGTATTCTACCATTAACCTATTAACACCAATGTATTGCACTGAGAAATGTCTAGAAACGTGTTGTGGTGCAATATGCATGTATGAATAAATCATGTAGGAATGAAGAGTAAGTCGTGTAATTTCTGCGTTTTTACATCATCCAGCCGAATGTTCTGACTCTGAGGATGACTGTGGAGCCTCAAGGTTCTCACCCCACTGATGGACACGGCAGACTACAGACGTCTGGAAAGCTGTTGGGTTAGTGTGACATCAGCAAACAGCACCCGGCGGAGCAGGAGAAGCCTTTAAACAAGGTTATATTTCTGCCTGCTCTCTGCTCATATTCACACTTAACAGCAGAACAAACAATGACAGGGCGGGGAGGAATTGCAGACACCTCACCCAGCATGTGTGAAAATAAATCTTTTCAAGGGTGGAGACCTGTGTGTCTTCAACAATCATGGAAATTTCAACGCCATGAAGGAGGGATATATGTGTTTTATTAAAGGCATTTCATTACACTGTGGGCAATTTCTGTATCACATGCTGCCTTGAAAATGTGCACAGAGCTCTTTTCATTCATTCTTTCCAGTGTGTTTCATCATCATCATCATCATTGTTCTTCATCTGGCTTGTCATCAAACTGATGAACTGCATTTTCCCCATTGATATACATTGGGACTAACTACATGATAATATTTGGTGCAGAACATCAAAGGACAATTGTTGCAGCTTTGTCACTTTCAAGAGCCCCTTTGAAAGCTGAAACACTGTATTCTCTAGAAACTTAACCGCCTCTTTGCCACTGAAAATGTCTTGTGGAAAATCTGATCTGCAGATAATCCTTTTCTCTGCAGAGATAATCAGAAGAAAAGGCATCCTCTTCCTTAAACTCACTTTCACCACCCCAGGTTAACTTTCCGTAAATACCACTGGTTGTATCAATATGTGCTATTTGGCTAATTGAAAAGGATGTGGTTGTTAAGTGCCACTGTTGAGATACACACAGAGACTGGTGGAAAAGAAAGAGTGTTCCTGTGGACACAGATGGAAGCTGGAAAGTCTATCATCTCACAGGTTTACATGCTGTTTGTCTAGTATTTTACGCCAGCCTCCTTCCCCAAGGACGCCTATTTGTGGCTTGCACTTTTTCCATCAAACACAGTCACACCGTCACAACATACACAGTACCACACATTAGGTAAATGTAACTATGAGGACAACCGCACCACCTTTCGGATGTTTTGAACTGAAGTAGTTGAAACAAAAAGAGAACTTTTTTATCTCTCCTGCTTGTACTGCACTCGGTTGAGATAGAACATGCAGAGGGAGGCGCATAATAGCAATAACCAGAACAGAACACCAATATGTGAACATCCATGTTTCCCATACTGCCTCGACTGAGATATAAAGTGCAAGGGCTCATTGGGTTCTGATGGTCCACACATACAAATGCAACCACCTCAGTTTATCATGAGACCAAATCAGTCTTCTTCCACTATTAGTTTCTGTCACTCAGCCTCATGAATACACACTAGCATGCCTGTATACATGCACAGAACAACTCTATTGATATGCTCTCTGGATTAATGATTTGCAAATATCTATAAATAAATAAATAAATGTTAAATGACTGGAGGACAGTTTGAGGTTGTCTGTTAAATTGAGGGACAACAGTAAAATAGAGCAAAGAGTTCACACTTACTTGAGGACAGTGCGCTAGTTGGTGAGATGACATAGGTCAAATTAAGCATCAGCTCTCTGGTGCAAAATGTGTGCAGCGCTATTAGAGCCAGATCATGCAAAGTACTTAGTAATTTGGTATAAGAAAATCTGGATGACAACAGCTCATCTGTCTACTGCTATGGCAGCTTACAGTAAAGTATGAGCATCCCCTTTGAACCAAACACAAATGAATGTTTTCCAAGATTACATACTCATAAATATTCTGACAAATCCTTTGAGTGAGGAGGTGACCCTATCAATGATAATAATTTACATTTCAAAGGTTACAAAATACTTTAATGGCTTGTTTTTTCCTTTCCTGTCCAAAAACACTGAATTTGAGTCAACTGTTTTCCCAGTTCTGCGTGGAAAGGGTCTGGAGTTATCATCGTGGAGGAGATTCCAGAGCAGGTACTTAAGGGAATCTGTTTCCATGCTCCAATTTAACACACATGGGCAAGGAGTCAGAGAGCTAGACTGTGAGGGTGGAACAAATAGAGAAAGATGAATGTGGAAAGGAAAGAGATGAAGAAAAAAACAAGATGGCTGAAGAGTATTGACAGCGAGGAGCAGACAGAAGGGTAAACAAAGATATATGAATGTGGAAGTTCCTGCCAAAAAGAAGAGCCAGGTATAAGAGCAACTCTGAAGTGTATGGAGGTGGGAAGGGGCTTATTGAATTAGTTATGCAGTCAGATCTCTCAGTGCTATGACATACGCCAGCCAAAGGTGGCACAGTCACTGAATTGTAAACCACATGAAGGAATCTCAACTTTTGAATTTAAAGCCCCTAGATCTAGGCACTAATGTGTTTTCGTGCTTCGGGTTACCAAAACAAACCTAGAGGCCGTGTTTTATTCTGTTTTGCACGGAATGTAACAGATGCAGTCTGGAGCCGCAGGGGGCTGGTTGGTAGTCATAGCACATATTGTTGACCTTGTCTGGACCCCCAAGAAACCTGGAACGGTTGCTGTATCTGATACATACGTGCTTTTGAAGTGCAGACAGACAGACAGAAAGACAGACAGGCAACCGTACAAACAGGGCACATGTGCCATTTTAAATCACTGCCTATGCCAGCAGCAACACTTCATTAGCTGACACTGCTTTTAAAAATAGAAAATAATACATAAACCTTGTGTCTTGCAAGCTAGTTACTCATACTATAAAGAAATTTCTCCCCAGTTTTTTAAAATACTGCCTTACACCTGAGGTTCATACTGTGTAAACAGTTGTGATATGTGAAATTAATACTAACAAAAATCAGTCTGTTGCCAGATTAAATGAGAACTTAGAGTTTCTTTTGGTACAGTGTCTAAATTTTGGGACATTTTTCCTGGAAATATTGTGCGTTCTGGCGCGTATGGGTAGGTTTTGTCACAAGAAGTATTAGGTGGAGAATTTTAAATAAATGAAAGACTAAGGCCTCATTCAGATAGGCTTTCACTCAATGTGGAAAAACACTTTTCATTCATGAGGATGTGGGTTAGCTGGCAAGTACAAACTGTTGGTTATTCATTTGGTTCAAAACTCAAGACTGTCACTTTATATACTATATTACTATATAAAAGTTCAGTGTGTTGCTGTGATAGCATTATCATTTTTAATGAAAGTGATTGGATGGACATTTGGATTGGATGTTTCTAAATCTTTTGTACGTTGGTCAAGGTGTCAAGTCAAGGTGATTGCATGTGTACTATGACTGGAAGACTCACACTGCGGGCTGAGAATCGTGTAGAAGAAATTGGGTTGAGTTTGGATCAAACAGGGTTTTGCTACACAATAAAAATACACATTGGATGTTTCAATATATTTCCCTTACTGACAAGACCTCAGCCAGATATATTGCATGGATGGAAATTAGCAACACGAATGGACATGTAAGTTAATAAGGTGTCTTCCACTTCATCCTGGGATAAAACATGATGTGTCCACATGATAACTTTCCAAAACTTGTTCATTTCTGTCTGTGAACATTACAAGCTAGATAGCTATTTTAGCAAACTAACACAATATGCTCACCATAAAAATACTGCCTTGTTGGTGTTAAGTTGGTATTATAGTTAAGCATTAGCATAGATCATGGGTGGCTGACCGTGGTCCTCAAAAGCAACATACCTGCTAGTTTTCCAACTATCACTGCCATTGCTGAATACCTGGATCAGCTGTGTTCAGCCAGTCAGAAGGTATAACTGCAGCGATGGCTGGAAAACAAACTCTCTAGGACCAGGGTTAGCCACCCCCAGCATAGATAATTAACGAAATTGCATTAGTTTTGCAGAAATTTGCCCATAAACTATAAAACTGGACAATACTTTGACCTTATTATGGTGCTAAATTAAAAGTTATAACAATTAATCTGGAAAGGAACATGAAAGAATTATATGTTTCACTTACAACCAAAAATGTCAATTAACGTTTTTCCTCTGCACTACAATGTTTTAGGCGAAGAAGGTCTGTCAAAGCATTAACATTTGTTAATAGTGGAATTCATTTAGTGATATTATACTGCGTAAGGAAAACCTTACACCACTTGTCTCTATTTGACATGCACTGACACATTGTTATAAATTAATGAATAATAACTCAGTTCATCCCGTTTTTGGCAGTAGGTGTAACTCCTTTTATCAGTCGGAGAAAGCTGGTTTCATTGAAGGTCTTTCCACTGATGTATTTTAAACACTCCATCTTTCCATTGGCAGTGTCATGTAAAGCCTGGCAGCTGACTTTGTCTCTCCTGCATTGGATCCAGTGTTACAGTCCCACTGCTGTCAGGAGCCACTGGCCAGACCAACAGCTGCCTGGAAAGAGATCCTCGTGGGTCTAAACAGAACCTAAGTTGGGATCTTTTGGGTCTCAGAATGACTGTAAATCCTCCAGTCTGTGATATCCCAACTGTCCCCAGTGCACACAGATACATTCACTCCTGCAGACTGCAGACTACACCTACAGTGATCCCAGCACCTACTATGGCATGCCATTCCAGAGCCTATTATAAATTTGACAACATAAGTAACCACTGTCGAAAGAGAGCAAACACAAAATTTTTAACGTGTGTGATTCATTGATGGGAAACAGTAACTGAACGGGTAAAAACATGTTTCTCTTGGATAGTCATGTAAGGTTAATATTATGAGCAACTGTCTGGCTTGAGCTGAATTCAGGCTAATAAGAATAGGGCTACTGTTGTTTTGCTTCAGCTAATGTTCAGCTGATTTTTGTCATTAGTTATAGTGTTAGAAATGTGTGCAAAATCTACAAGTATGAATGTAAAGTCACACTGCCAGCGGATGTTGTTGCGCTGCAGACAGAGATATGGATTGTATGTAGAGTCGTGTTTCTGTCTCCATGACAACAAATTCAACTTGCCCACTTGTCATCGGGAGGCTGATAATGGAGACGTCTTGTAATGATGATGTCACTACCTCCACACAAAGGAGAGCTCGAGCATTAAATAGAGTGTGGAAGAGACTTCTCATTCGCAAAAGAGCTCTGTGTTGAGTTAAGGATTAGGGGGGAATTAGAGTGCCAGTGTCACCTCCAAACAGTTCCTCGATCTTTTAAAGTCACATAAAAAGTTAAACCTATGCACTTGGGCAGCAACGAGAGCTTTGTTACATTGTATTTTCCACTTGGATTCAATAGCCAAGAAAAATATGGCATAACCAGCAGTCCTACATCAAAGTCAGCAATTGCAAAAGGAGGAAAGGGAACGAGAAAGAAACTAAAAGAAAGTGAGTAAAGTTGTACAGTTGTACTCCCCCTTCCCGCCCTCTGGCAAGTAACAGGCACGCACACTAGTGCTGAAGCTATGAACTGGGATGGCAGCCTAACAATTTATCCTCCACAGCCATACACCCTTCACGCCTGACACTTATCCCTGCAGTCCCTCAACACATTAGCATAACAAACTTTCCACTTGGGATAGTTCTCTCATACTTCTTTCTTTGGATAAGCAGGATTTTAGAGGAATGCCTGTTTTCTGGTGGATGGATGGCCACTGGTGGGACAGCTGCTGTGGTCTATGTGTCACAGGAGGCTAGGCTGCCGTTCTGGTCTGGAGAGCTCTCATAAAGTCCTAACTGCTTGTGAAAGTGTCTTTCATGTTACCTGGCTTACAGCAGTACTGAGTGGATCCTACAGAACATATGAATGAGTCTAGCTTTTTCACATCCATGCCACGGTACTCATTTAGAATCTTATTTAATAATTGAATAATCACTGGTGTAAAAAAAAAAGTTGTATTTAAACTGCAAAAACCACAATTTTTATTTGCAATAGAAAAAGTTGATTATAGTGACAAAACCACAGAGAATGATTATGAGACTCTGCAGTTTCCCACAATTCCTCACAGGTTTTCACCATGTTTTGGCATTATATACAGGTCTTTTTAGAATATGGACAGGGTTTGAAATATCAGTGGTTAGTGCTTGTTAAATGCAAAGTTTAACTTCAACAGAAATATCGTTACAGGTCATCAAAATCCTCCTGTTGTCTGGAAATGTCCTGACATAGATGGTGCCTTGCCATCAGCATTAACATTTGCATGTTAGTGCTGAGTATTATTTTTTTTACAGTGACTGAAAAGCAGAAGCAGAAATATTGGTCCCTTAGAATAAGGAAAGTCTGTATCAGTGTCACTGTGTGTGTGGTCAAAACAGTCAATTAGTGCAGGGTTATAATACTTGAAGTGCAAATAATTAAATGTAATTGTCTTGCTGACGAAGGTGTTCAAGATGAACAATAAAGAACAAAACTCACAGGTGTCCAGACAGGAAGGATAACTACCCATGTTTTGAATCTAGTAGACTTTCATATCTCCTGCCCTTCGAGGACAGCACTTCTGTTGTGTCTAAAGCATCCAAACACACAGACACACACACACACACACACACACACTCCTCCTGATACATACAGCGTAATACAGCAAAGAAATTACATCTTATATCTCGATGCTTTGCAGTCACACCTGCAGGTTTGTGCTGTATCTACTTAACCTTGAAAGAAAAAGATGAGTCTGTGTTATTTTGTGAAACGTGGGGTGACAAAGGATGCTTTGACCTCTTCTGTACACTCCATTATGAACTTTTTTGTCTGGTCATGCCGAGGACAGCTGGGCTCACAGCACCGGCCTGATAATCCCCATCCCATCCTTGCACATGGTTTAAGTCTGTGTTCCACACCTAATAGAAAACAGACACCATTAATAGCAGATTCTTGCCTGTGATTAATGATATTGATTCAGTTTTCCAAGGCTGTGTTTCTCTCCTTCTCTCCTTCTGAAATGTTTCATCAGTATTGCCATGGCCAATTAGTCTGATTACTCTGCGCTGGCATCAAAGACGGGCTGGGAAAATGGGCCTGATGGGTCCTGGGTTGAGTGTTCAACATGCTCAAGAAGTACTGGAAAACAAGCCTGATGTCTCTCATTAAAACCTTTCTCACGTAATCAAACAAGACTTAGGGAAAATGTTAGCTATTTCAGCTATGCTTTTACATCTGCTTGCATAAATGTTTACAAGGACGAAAATCTGCCATGAACAGCCACTGGGGAGTTGAGATAGAAGAGAACTGCCTGTGGCAGAGGTACAGGGGTAAAGGGTAGAGACGAGTGTTAATGCAGATGTCCTCACAAATAACCTTTAATTACACCAATTCAAATGTACTATAGTTGATTAAGAGACATTATCACATGGCTGGAGACTTTAAAATGGAAAATGGAAATCTTTTATCACTCATGAGGAAATGTCATTCAAAATATCATTCAACAGGGGATTTACACATGCAGCATCAAAAGGACAAGTTGAAACAATCAGTGCCTGAACCTAGAAAAGACTAAAGAACAAACATCTGCAGTATTTATCTTTTCTTAGCCTTGACATTGTGCTGATTCACTGGATGGGCTGCGCCTCAGGACATCTGAAACAGGCACACTGCCTCTTCCATGCAAATTTTCATTAATTCATTTCAAAATATATTATAGACATGAATGATTTGACACATGCTTATCACAGTTTGTAATTCACACTCTTAGACTGTGGAATCTATGACACTTTGTTTGTGCTGCATTAGGATTAAGGGTATTGATTTTAAAGTTCTGATTAAGCTTAGAATCAGAGGAAAGTGTTGTATCAAACATCTTTCTATAATAAATAATAATCTATAATTTTCATAGGTAAAATATTTGTAAATCTTACTATCATTCAGATCCTGTAAAACCTTCTGTGCTTCAATCACATATCTTTTCATCTTTTAATAATCTCTCTTACCTTCTCCCTTGCTAATATTTTGTGTACTGATCTTTCCATTACTTCATTGCAGATTTTTTCGGTGGATATTTTGCTTCTTTAATGTGTAAAGAATTAAAGTGAATAACACATGAGCTCTTTTCTTCTGTGAACACAGGTATGTTGGTGCTGTATAAATTAAACAGTTATTCTAAATACTCAAGGACAGTTCAGGCACTAGTGATTTCCGGTTTTTGTTATACTTTTTACATTGTTATGTGTTAATTTACATGCATACGCTAGGTAAATGTATTAAATCACATTTGATAGACTGAAATTTTGTAAGAAACACGTCACAGCTTCCAGTAAGTAGTCTCTGTTTCATCATTCATCTAGGTAAATAATGCTGCTCCCTGCCAGCATGATCTGTGCTTTACAACCTAACTGGCAACAGAGAGCATGTTAATGGTGCCGAAATTTGTGTAACATGTGGTTCACAAGGAACATACCAGAAACGGGAGCAATATTGGGGTGGAGAGGGGGGACAGGCTCTACCTAAAAGCACTGTCATGGAACAGTGGCTACCTATGAACATGTGGGCCGCACCCTACTGAGCCCAAGTGTCAATTGTTTGTTGCGCACCATGAGCCCAAACATGCTAACAAGGTTTTATCAGTTCAATAATGACATTCCCGTTCACTCTATCTCCACAGGGTGCCCCACCCTAACTCAAGCCAGATGAGCTCCATCATGTCATACTTGGAGGAGAACCAATCTTACATGACAGAAGTGGGTGGATATTTCTATACTTCTGATAAAAATGGAGAGAGTAAGAAAAACATTTCTAAGGGGACACTCTATTAAAGAAAAAGGCATGAGGCCTTTTCCACAGCTGTTTTGCACATTGGCCTGAGTCAAGCGACGCAGTTGGTAGTGCTTGCTCCACTGGGTGTGATTTTATACTTTTCATGGTGATCAGGAAGTACACTAGCAGGACAGCGTATGCAAAGCTTTTTATGTTTGTTTCTCACACAAATGCAAACACCATGCAAAAAAATGAACCAGTACATACATAAACCGATGAGTAAGTAGTTACTATACTGTAGCATTTCAAAATGAAATGATAGCTGTTCACCGTGCTGTAGTGATGGACAGATCTACTTCAACACCTGTTTATAACACCAGGTTTCATTGTAGGTACAATAAGGGAGCTGAACGTGAATATTAGAGTCAGATGATGTTTATTTGCATCTACGTCCCTGTGAGCAATACCATTCACATTACACACGGTAATGTGATCCATTGTTAATCTAAAAATAGTTAGGTCATAGTTGCTTAAAGTCCTGCCTTAAAATCATTCTCAGTCTAAAAACAACAGTGGTCTGAAGGTGCAAAACACAAAAACAAACAAGAAAACAAAATGACATTTCATCGTACAAAACAACAAAAGACAAAGCAGAACAACATTTTACAAAGTACAAGTACAAGAGAAAACAAAAGACATGTCACAAAACACAAGAAAAACAAACATAATATTTTAGGAAATAAAATGACATTTCAGGAAACAAGATGACATAGGACATTATGGAAGACTTTGTGGAAAAGGTAGGCACCATCGCTTGTTTTTGACTTGGCAGGAACCAAGTCGATTGAGAGTGAGACTGGCCACTATGGAAGGACTGCAGTGATTCGATATATAGAAGCAATGGGAAATAGGCATTGTCACAGCTCTGCACATTAGGGTTGGTTGGTGTGAGGCCAATACGATTACAATACACTGTTAGCGATCTGATATATTAAGGATACATGACCAGAAACTTCAGATGCGATACGATTCACAACCCAATTACAGTACGATTCAACACAATCTGATTTAATGCAGTGACGTTCAATGCAATATGATGTGGTGGGATGATGCAAAGGCATGATGCTATGCAGCTCAATGAGTTGAATTATTTCCCAATAAAAATTATAATAATAAAAAAAAAAAACTTTTCACAAACTGGTCTTTTTTTCAGAAGTTTTGTTTTCCCTTTCATTGCATTTTCTGAATAGTTCTGTTTTCTCATTTGTTGTTGTGTTGAGCAGCTACAGTTACAGCACAAAAAAGGCAAAAAACTGAGATTATATCTGAAGTTATACTGGATTACAATGCAAAAAACCACTATGCATTTTATGAGTTCCTACAACTAACTAAAATTACTTACTATCGTCTGTGTTCGGTGACCAGTGGCACACTTTCATAACTGCTACAATCCTTGCAGTACATACAGCAGCAGTTAAGTCAGAGCAGCTCCAGGCTTCAAAGAGTTTGGTCGGCAAACACCTCAAACAGCTCGGTACGCTGCATGGAGTCGCTCTGCCCACTGATTCCCACAATTTAACTGCCTGGCATAGAAGAAAATTCATTACACAAATGTGTACTTCAAAGTTCATTTGGATTCCTGAGCTTCACGCACACTGATTGCCTCACTCATACATTAGAGTCATGAGCAATACTAAAACAGGCTGTAAAATTACAATGTGACAGTAATTTTTAATGCAGTTTCTGGTGTTTGCAGTGCAGCCTAAGACCTAATGTTTCCTTTCTCCAAGCCAAGTCTTATTTCACTGCTTGCTCCACTGATCACTTTGCATTTACACTCAGCAGTGCTTTGTTCCAAACACAGACACACGTCCTGAATCATCTGTGTCATAAGTGATTAGTTGAGCAGATGGAAATAGACAATGTGAATTTGCAGAGGGAGGAAAGCAGAGAAATTGGAAAGTCAATCAACAACAAACAAACAAAGGGGTTAAAGCATCAGTGAGTTGCTGACTGGCTCCCATTGGCCCAATGCACCTCTGTTTGTTCTTCGCGATATTTGGCAGCTTTCACAGCTCTGAATGCTTTGCGTGTCTGTCTCTCTCTGATCATCAAATGTTCTTTCTTTTTATGAAAACCCAAAAACAAGACTTTTGCATACTTTTGCCTTGTTACTATGCCAAATGTTAAAACTAAGCTGTAATGTTCTGTTAGACTGTTCAGGGTACTGTTTCTGGTACAACCTCAGCTACAGTTAAAATGCAGTTTCTTATTAGACCCCTAATCAAACAAAACCTTTAATGTTTCCTTGGAAATGACCATAACCAAAAGTGTTTACAGCTTAATTGCCTCCAAAAGAACAAAGACCGAATCTCCATTAAGTCTGATATTTTATTGATGTGCTGAATTGAAAAAAATGGCAAAAATTATTAGTACTAATAATATACATAATAGTTGATAGTATAACTTTTCTGACTTACATTTGACAACAAACTCTTTTGATACTTCCTAACTAGGCTGGCACGTCTCTTGGGGATGTTGGCCCATTCTGTTCCATCACATAAAACCTGTGTGATTTTCAAGCATCAGAAAAAGAATCAGAATCAAATTTATTGACAAGTAGGTTTTCACATATGAGGAATTTGTGTTGGTGAGTTTTTACAATATTAAATGGACATAAAGCAAGATCCATCTGAGTCATAAATATACAATAGTCGTATATAGAGCAGGTGTGTAAATAGGTGCATTAATGTGATGCAGTAGAGATGTCACAGTGTGTGTCAGTGTAGGGATCTGGGTCTTGTTAATGAGACCAACAGACGGGAAGATGGAGCGCAATCTGTTATCAGAGGGAAGCTTCTCTCTGTTCACGGCGTTGTGGGAGGGGTCAGCCGTTCTCCTCCTTGGATAATTGAGCTCTCACCACAATAAGTCCTGCCTCTAACATCAAGTCCAGGACACGCTGGTTCAGCAATAATCATGTTGTCAAAGATCCTAGGATTCTTGTTGACATTTTCCACTTTTCAACCATGCCCAAGTTTGTTTCTAACAGATTCTGTCACTGTATGTTTTGCAAATGGAAATTTTGGAAATGGCAGAATACCCTGCCCAATGCTGATTGATTGCTCAAGTGTGGTTTGAAAGCAAAAAGAAAAAAGGAAAAAAAAAACATGGGGTTGATAATTTTGGGCTTGTCTTTTTTTTTCCATTTAGTACTTCAGTAGAACATCTTAATGAGAGTACAACTATTGTTTTAGCTTTTACTGTTTAGGAACCAAACTGTGTTTAGTAGAAAAGCTAAATATTTTATGCCATCAGTAGTGATTTATGATTTATTTAACTGACAGCTTTCACAACACAAAGTTCAGTATCTTGGCTAGCCCACCACGATGAAAGGGGACATTGTATCCTTAAAACTTTCCAAAATCCCCAAAATGTAAACATTTTAGAAAATACATAATAAATACATAATAATAATACATAATAAGGCCATTTATAAGGAGACTGTAAGCCATAATTAATGGTGTTATTATCTGGTTAAAGCTATAATATGCAGCTTTTAGGAAGCAAACCAGCTGTAGCCTAACACTCAAAATCAATCCACCCAGGACAGTCATGGTAAAAACCCATTGTGTCAGAATGTGACACACAGGGTTTAACCATCAATACATTAACTAAACATATTAGTAAGAGATTAGAGATTCAAAAACAGTCTTGTTTTGATGGCAACATAGTTTGTACATTATCCAAAGCATTATAAAGTAAAAAGAAAACTGTATGAATTTGCAGATTCCTGTTGTTGTTGTATTAACTTTATGGTGAAGAATTTATACAACTGTGGCTATATCATTTGACTTTATGGTGCCTGTGAGGGCATTTAAAGTCAATTAATCTAGTGAACAATAAACAGCTTCACACAGGCTTTTAAAAGAAGACAACACGAATGGTCTCCACCAGTCCAGCACATAAAACATCTAAACAGTAAATTTCATAAACCACTCTGAGCTCTCCTAAGTAAAAGCAAAATAATAATTTTCTGCTGTGGTTAGTAAAGATCCAAAGATTCACTTACAGTTTCCTCTGCAGCCAGACACTAACACTCTATTAGTTCACACCTTGTAGTGCAATGAAACATGCTTGTGCTAGTTTTACTGGTTTTGGCCAGGGGTGCTCTGTATCCACACTGACCAATAAAAATGTCAGAGTGCACAGTGGAAAGTCAAGGTAGTTGGCTCATGTGTGCAATCAGACAATGACTGTCAGGATGGGAGAGATACAGCTCGCAGCTCACCGAGCACACAATAATGTCACAGAGTGGAGAAATGAATTCATAGGAAAGACACATAATCCTCATTACAAAAGGTTTGGCATCTCTTTTTATGACACATGTGACTAGCGGACAATTATGCGTCCTCTGATCCCATCAACTAGTCAGCAGCCAGCCTTCTGGAGGCTTAACCTTTGTGATTATAATGGAATCTTCCGAACAAAACAAGAACATGTCAAGTTCCTCTCTCCTGCCCGCTCACACTGCTTGCGCACTCACTTTCCTTATTATATTACATCAAGCACCGGTCTGACAAATTAGCACATGCAGAGACCAGTATGTGTAGAGCCATTCATATGTCTATCTGAATACACATGAACTGGAGATATATATATCCAGTTATATATATATATAGTTATTTGAGACATTTGAGACATTTCTTGTCAGAGTATAATGATATCAATGACTGTCCAGGTTGGTTTTATTGTGGAAGAGGTGCAAAGAAGTGAAGAGGCTGTGGTGAAACAATAACACACTGATGAGTCTGAACAAGATGGTGATATACATCTATTATGTATCTGATAATCAGCGACACAATCAGTTCTCCAGAGTTGCAGAGAATGGGGTTCACTTAGTGACCCTGCACAGGCCTCCTCCAGCAGCTTGTCAAGGTTGGCGGCTCCTTCCCTGGGACCTCTGGCTCTCTTGTCCAAATTGCAGTCAAGCTTCAAAAATAAAGAGCCCCTGAGACACATTTGCAGAGGCAAACCCTGCACCAACAATGCGTCACAAACTCTACATTGACACTTTCATGGCTGATTCTTTTTACTCTTTCTTCATTTTTCTATTTTTTTTTTCTATTTTCTTTTACCAGTCCATTGACCTTTGGAGAATTTTCTCAATTGTTTCCTGCCTCCCTGTTTTAAAATATTTTTTCTCCTCCCTGTCAGTTGTTTTGTTTTTCTGTTTCTTACTCTTGATTTCTATGGTGACAGTGTGCTTCCCAGGAATAGTGGAGGCTAGGGGATTACGAGGCGTGAAGGCAGATGGATGGCTTTCTCATAAATAGGTAGGAAACTTCTGGAGCTGGATGGATGGGATCAGCAGATGTGTGACATGGGCAGGCTCTAATTGAAGACTTTTCTATCACTCAGAGTTACAGGGGGCCACAGCACATGAAAAACAGACACTGTCTTGTGCAGACCTTCATATCACTTCATCTAAACCGGAGGGGCCACCCTGAAACACTACTTAATTCCTGTTATAAGCAAACATGAGGAGCACACACCCCACAGGCACAAACACTGACACACACTTGTTAAGCTCTTACAGGTAATGACATCTCTAGATGCCACATGCAGGCTTCATCACAGCTTCATGCTGACATGATCCTATCGAGTGCAGCGCCAAATGGCATGGGAGCCACACACACCGCAAAAGCCTCAAGTCAAAACATATCAAAACACTCAGCACACACACACAGACAGCAGAACGGGAGGTCGAACAGAAACAAGCTTAGTGTGTTTTGACTTGTTTGGAAGATAAGTTTCAGCCATTGGTGGGTTCACAGAGATGTTTCACTGCAGCGTGCAGTAATTCTAATACAGTGTAATGAAAGAGTTGGATTTCGACAAGTGGTTTCAAAGGAAATGCTGGCCTATGTGGTACAGCACCTCTGGCCTTTAGAGAGCACCAGACAGAGAGTGTGTAGTTGACTGGCTGTGTATTTCTTGAGCATTTGTGTATTTGAGAGCTTAAAACATCCAGTGGCTGCTGCACTCCATACTTGCCTGACCGCGGTAACCACAGGCAAGCCACAGCTAAGCCTCCAAAGCCAATTAAAATGTTATGAAGTGGTGTTCCCTTTATTTATTTATTTATTCCTGCAGTTGAGGAACAGCCAGACAGTTACTGTAACTACACGAGACTGGATGTGAGTGTCAGGCTTCTCCTCCTGCTGTTGCTTGTGGGAAAAAGTGTGAGTGGAGGTCCCTCTGAGGCCTGGCAGGGCAGACAAACCTCCAGATTTTTGAACAGCCCTCCAACAGACTGACAGCAGAGAAGAGAAGGTGTACAAGCCTGACTGCTGTGAAGCAGATATCAGACAGAGGAGACAGTAACAGCTCTGCCACTGCACTCAGAACAATCTACACACTATATTTTGCATCAACCTACAGCCTAAACCTATATTGTGTGGTGACGCATGATGCACTGGCTTTGTCGTCAGAGGTAGAACCTGTTAGCACCTGCGTATGTGTGTGAAATTGTGCAGATGGGGTTCACCTCCCTTATTAAAACATTCTGCAGATCCAGCTGAACATACACCAGAGACCCCAGCAGCTCTCAGCTGCACACACTGGGCTCCATGACAAACACCCCAGGAGCACACACTTATTCAGGCCTCACACACATGCCCACCACATCTTCCCCAAGGGAACCACAAACCATGTTTTTCCCAGGCTTTGCTTCTGTTGTGTGTCACAGGTGTTTAAGCCCAGAAACAGTGGTGAGGCTTCGGAAGTATTCCTGCTGCCAGGCTCAGGCCCCTTGACATATTTATTTTCTTGCTGTTTTGCCTTCACCTCAAAAACTCCTATCTCCAGAGTTAGCTGCAAGAGTCCATATGTAACACCAACACCCTGCAGATGACAAGGCATCACCTGAAGTAACACCCATCTCCTGATGTAATGCCCCTGGCTTCATTCTGAAGAACAAGTGTGTTTCTGCTGACTTCATATGTGCCTAAATTGGAGGAAAAGATTTCTTCTGTCTTACTGTGTATTGACAATGTGTGTCCATGTGCGAGAGATTGTCTCCTGCACTCCAGCAAGAGGGATTACACTTGATTGTGTCCATTGTCTTGTCAGAGAAATTGCCATGAAATTACTCTTTTGTTTTTCTCAAACACGCACACACACACACACACACACACACACACACACACACTGTCCTCCAGGGCACCTCTACCTCCTGACTGAGGAATGTTCTTTCTCGCTCACCCATCAACACAGGGGGAAATTGCCCATGTGTGTGTGTGTACAGGCTCATGTGAGACAGCTTGTAGAATACCTGTAAAACAAAAGACAATATCTCATGTCTTAGCAGGTTTAAGAGAGAAAGTAAGCACAGCTAGAACAGGACAACCTGTTCACACACACACACATTATTTTTTCATCAGTTAATGCAACAAAAAAAAAAAATCACATTTCTACTTGATTTCTACCTGATGTGGAAAATGCATGAAAAATCATGCGAAAACCAAATTACAGTACCATGGAAAATCTTTTTTTCTCTCCACATGTAATTGGTTATAATATATGCAGCTTCATTCATCTTTTCAAACACATATTAAGACGTGTTTTCTGGTTACCACTAGAGGTCGTAGTTTGAAGTACAGTTCAAAACAAATACCACAGTGAACCAGTGAATAGGTTGTGAAAAGGATGCTCTGACAAGAATGAAGGAATTCAGAACGCCTGTTCAGAGAGCGACATCAAGCTCGAGCGAGAGCTCTTTGCTCTTCTGGGTGAAGAATGATGGTGTTAATGGTGCGCCTGTGGGATGATGGATGTATGAAGAGTTACTTCAAATACTCTGCAACTCTATGATACTTCCCTGCAGCATGTTCGACTCTCACACTTCCAACACTCCTTCTGGTAAGAGTGAGAAATCTTGCATTTGTCCAAACGGTGGAAGTATTGAAACTCAAAAGAGAATAATTCCTACAGAATCAAGGCACAACCCTGACGCAACGCTCCTGCAGCAGCAAGGACCAGAGTAGATGATTGAGATGTAAGGGTATATTTGTGTGTCAGTACATATACAAAAGTAGATTGTGTTCGAGGAAAAGTCAGAAAAAATCCTGATGTATTGTACAAGTGTCTGAAAAAGGAGGGAGTTCTTTGGGCTTTTTGAGAGGAATTAAAAGGGAGGCATGTTCTCCAAAAACAGCTAACAGTATGATCCAGGAAATACCGCAAAGACATAAAGTTGTGTGAGGAGCTGAAAGGCTTCATGTATAATTTGCTCAGCCTGTCGTTCTTCAGCTTTTGATTTAATGTTCTTGGATATGCATGGAATCTCAAACAGCAAGTAGCTTTTTTATCCAAATATAGAGCTAAACCTTATGTCTGAACTTTGACTTTTTTCACATAAATAAAGACAGATACCCATGGCAAAACAGATATCAGTTCATAGTTTTTTTTCACAATTATTACAAAAGGGCAGCAGACTACACTGAGGGAAAAAGGGATGTAATTCACTTCGAAGCAGTGCATGCAGACCATCTCATATCGCAAAACCTCTTTGATCTCCTATGGTAAAAGAGGAGAGATTTTTTCTTTGCTTGAAAAAACAAACAGTGGCATTCTTTCCAATCGAATCTACTGTATGTGCAGGCTCACATTTGTTTTCCCTTGCACTCCCCTTTTCCCAATCCCAATCAATTCCTGATGGAATTACTGTATTATTCCATGGAAACTGCCTAACACGAGCAGGTGTTTCAGACTCTCGAGCTGATTGCCAGACAGAGCAGGCCGAGGTGCAGCTGGCTGTTAGAGCTAATGTGAAGTGACAGGGCCTCTGAAGCCAGGAGAAGGAATGGAGGATCATTTCACTCACCAGAGCTGCTCTTAGAGTTATCAGGTTAACTACAGGTTAAACACAAATCACAGAAAACACTTAGATCCAACATTAATTGTTTTTTTTACTGCAACCGCAATTGATCAAATAGTACTAGCTTTTTCATTATTATATATTAAATGTACCCATTTCACTGAAACTTCATCTCTAACATGAAAACATCATGGTGTTGTTTTTAATGTATAGCCTCAGCCGTGTATCATATTGTTCTCTTTATTCCGATGCGGTGACGTGGTGCTAAATCATAAGAGATGAAAGTAAAAAAACATTCTCGGATAAGGTTGCTTTATTAAAGAAACACAAATTGTCAGTGATATTTCATGTTGGATTACGCTCTGGTGAAGACGGCACAATTTGTCAAGATAATATTCTTTACATTTTTAAATTAATGATGGATGTGTCTCCTTATTCAACTTTAATGGAACCACTATAGTACAAATATATGTTTTATTAACATTACAAGATATCCACAAATTGTAGACATTGTATGTCAACCAAAGGAGATTTTTCATGTTTTCACATTATTCATTTTTCAGTATGACTCTCCTACTGGGAAGTTGGAAACGTGAGAATATCAACTTAGATTTGACATCTGTTCCAGTGTAGCAGGTGTTTTGAAAGTGGAGAGACGCTCCATAAATTCAATGAAGAACATGTTCACAGGCAAACAAAATGTCATCAATCTGACCATCTACCAGCCTTTCGATCAAAACCAGAAACCAACAGGAACTCAGTCACATCTGTTTCTTGTGACGCCAATGGACAAAAGTCATGAAATCACTCACTTGAGAGGCAAAGAGGAATGGAAGGACAGAAAGAAACAACAGCGAAGGTGGTTCTAATTAAAGCACTATAGATAACCACTCATTTATTTGTGGCTTGGCCTCAAACAACAACATTAAATTCACACCATTGGCTAATAGTGTCTTCCTTCAGTCCTGGACATCATCAGCTGCTGGCTGTTTTTAGCCAGTGTGCAGTCTGCTGACAGTATAAAGGGTAAACACTTGGGAGGGCGCACGCAAGACCCAAACCTATACTCCCTGGGCTGAACCTCTGACAGAGAGTAGCTGAACAACTGCCATGGAAGCCTGGATGAGGAACAGAGAGAGGACCACATCTGTTCATCTGCTCATGACTGGGCTGATTCACAGCAAGTCTGTGCCCCAACACAAGAGCGAAGACAGAAAGTCTAAGCCTCCTTCAGACATCTTGCACATCTCACCTCATTTTCCGAGTCTATCCAGTTCAAATAATCATGGATTCATCTCTTACAAACATGATATCCCCCAGTAAAGTCCATGTTGCTTTTAAGTCTTACTCACTGGTCACCCTGTCTGAACAATAGTGCCTAATACTGTACTACAGACAACAGCACCACTCAGTTTACCTTTTAATAATTCAAGGCAGGACGTATGACTGAAACCTTATGGGCCAGGTGCATCCGCAGAGCAGAATCAAAGTCTCTGATTGAGACACAGAGAGTGGAGGCAGACCATAGACAGGCTTTCTGAGAACAAGCTATGTATTCACATGGGCATTTCCAGACCCCGGGGTCAAATATGTAAAGTTTCATAAGGCATTGACCACTCGTCAAAACCTAAACAAGCCTGTAATTTCAACATTGCTGCTCTCCACCTTCTCTGGAAAATGGATCATGTCTGGATCTCTGGAATGTGTTTATAGACAGCCATCCACCTGACAAGACCATTGCCAGATATATGAACTACTGTCACAAGTCACTTCAAATGTTATGCTCATATCTTCCAACGAAGCTGTCTGTGTTCTGCCTCCATCATCCTAATACGGAATTTAGCAGAAGGAAATGTACTCATTACAACAAACAGAGACCACCAGGTCTACTTCCTCTGCTTCCCACATATTAAAGTTAGCCACAGTTTTTTTCAAGCAACCTGTTCTCCAGAAGTTATTGTCCAACTGAAACTGGACATGGTAAGGCTGTCAAGCTTTAGATTTCTCCACACAATGAAGAGGCCTAGAGAACGAGGCGTGTTAGAGCAAAAGTCTAAATGTATTAAATAGTGTGTTTACTGCTCTAACCTAAGCAACTGTTAGCATGTTCATGTTACTACCATTGTAGCATTACAAAGCATTACTGTAAGCCCAGGGAGCATCATTAATAGACTGTCACTTTATTGTGTAGGGTATAGGTCATGTACACTATATTCTTCCAATGTGTGAAAAGTGTTTTAGACTAATATTCTGGTCTTTGTTTGAGTCTGGGGACACATATAGGGCTACTCCTATAAACCCAGCATATGTTACCTTCAATAAGTAGCCACTAATACAACAAAAAAAGAAAACAGATATCATGTATGTAGTGGACAAGTGCACGTGAGTTTGAAAGAGATGTTAGTAAATGGTAATGAAACAGGTCTATTTGCCCGTTCTTTTAGTCACTTCAGCTGTTCATCCTTACGAAAAAGAAGTATATTCAAGTATACTGCTACTCAAACTAAAAGGTAAGCAAGTATACTCTCAGTGTACTTTTTTATGTACTTATCAGAGATATACTAGACTAAGTTGTATTTAGATATACTTGCTTTAATCTGACAAGTATATAGAAAGTCTAAGTGCACTTGGCCTATACTATACTATATATATACTACTGACATGTATATAGAAATACTCAGCATGACTTTCAGTAGTTTAACTATATAAACAAATACCTATTAAGGGTAGAAATTAATAACGTGTCACAAATTGTTGTGTGACAAAGTGTTTTGCTTTTTAAAGAGACTAAGTGTGGTTGGTAATTAATTGTTGCGTTATAAACTTTAGTTTACTAACCATTAGTAAAAAGGGTGAGCAGTCAATAGGAGTTGCCTCTCAGTAACTTTAGACTTAAAAGTATAACTTCTACAACAACAGAGCTGTGATGTTTGACACAGCTGTGCCTCAGTTCATCAATAAGAGAGGAAGTCATACTGCATGGAAACTATTAGCAAATATTTAACAATTATTCATAAGTGCACTTTAATCAACTGAGAAAGAGGGTAAAGTTTACTTTAAGGGAATACTTTGATAATCTAGAAAGTATACTGCTTTTACATCACTAATAAACTAACAGTATATATATAGGTTTATTTGAAGTATGCTTCAAGTATACTTCAATGCCAAAAAGTACAAAAAAGTATACTTATAAGTATACTACAAGTACAGTGCTATTAGTATACTTACTAGTATACTCATTCATTCTGAAACACAAAGCATATTTCTGTCCTGTTTTTTATATACAAACATGCCTGCAGAAAATGCAGCTGTTGCTTTTACTACAGCTGTGAGAGAGTGATAATTAATAACTTCAGTGTGCCTCATACACAGAAGCCAATAAGAATGTTTAAAGTCTAAATACACTTGATGCCATGACAAATAGTTCCATATTTCATCCACAATGTTGCTGTTTTGGTCCGTGATGGCCCAAGCGCAGTCTCAAATCCAATCAAATGTGGCTAGCACGCAGTTAATGTGTACGCTGTGATACTAAGTTGTGCTAATGTTTTGGAAATGTAAAATAAAGTCGATGATATCAGTGGTGGTTTAAAAAGGGATGTTGTCAGACTCTCAGAATGTTAAAAAGCTGAGACCAACTAAACCATTTGTGGATTTGAGTGTGTTTTTCAAGGAAAAAACAAATATTCACACATACAAAAGCAGAAAACAAACACCTCATCTCTGTGCCTTAAATTAGAACGTGACTAGTAAGGGTTTGATTCCAACTCTGAATTATAAAATAGACCGAGGATGTGAAAAAGGGTGCTGCAATCACATAGAGGGGGCCAAGAGGGCAGTGCTGCTAGAAACAAGGCGTTCATACTTAAAGGTCTCGCATATTTGCCATTACACCTTTCACACTTCATATTTAGAGAATATTCTCGTTAGTACAGCTACCTTGGCTTTGTTTAAGGATAACAAAACACCCCAGTATCTTGTTTGTGTAAAGTAATAGTTTAAACTGAGGGAAGTGCACTTTGCCTTTTAGAGTTAACAGAGTCCAAGGAGACAGGAGGAAACTACATAGCAGCAAGTCAATGACATACTCAATAACTAACAGTAATTAACATGTGGGTGTATTGTGTTTGTTTAATCTGATTTTTAAAAAGGGACAAAGCATCACATACAGTACATCTCTTCTTCTAACACCACAAATGAACCTGAACTAATCACAGTTTTATATTTGATAGATTGATATCAGTCTTCTATAGCTAAACGAACTATTGGCACGACAGCAAACACGGGGAGAGCCCCATGCTTTTGTTTGCCTTAGGTCACCAAATTGCTGTGTCACTGGTGCGCGGCAGTAAACGAAATGCACTTTCTTGCATACATGTTTTTACTGAATTTATTCATGTGTTTTGATCTGTAAAGGACAAGACAAAACATAAAATCTTGCAATATTAATACAGGCTTATAGAATTTGTATATCAATCTTGACTTGCATAATCCAAAAATAAAAACAAATGACCTCTTGCATTTGCACAACCGATTTTTATTTTTCTCTTTTAATCACTTCCTTTCTTCTTTCTAAGCCAAATAAGGTTTTAAACTCTCATGGCTGGATTCTAAATTCCATGACAGCCTACTTACACTATCAACTAGAAGTGCACCATGAAGGCAAAGAAAAATGGAAAATCAGAGTAGAACCAACAGGTAAACCAAAGAGCCTTTGTTCCACCACAGTGTGTTTGATAACTACTTTTATCTTTGCCCACATTTTTCCCCCTTCTAATCCCCTGCACATCGACTCAAACAGGGAAATGAAAACTTCTATTTGATTCCATAAATCCATCTGGCACGTAAACAAAGCCTCCTCTCAGTGTGTGATCCCAAAGAGGGGCAGCGCCTCATCAAATTACCACAGCTATTCATATCTGCCTTCCCTCTACTGAAAAGATTTAGGTAGAAACCAATCCCATCTTTGCTCAACAAACTTCAGTCTTTCTTAATTGTCCACTGTTTAACTACTGGATTAAATAGTGTCAGACATACAGCCAGTGGGAGTGAGATTAGGTTCTCTTAATGTAAACTAACTCTTACAAAGATAACATTAAAGACATGCAACTTTTCTGGGTGTTACTCGTGTTACTTATTTTTTACTTTTCTCTGAAAGAACAGCTTTATGTTTGCTGCCCATGCATTCTCGCTCTTTCCCCCTCTCTATACAGTGCTACTCACATTGTTGTTGTTTGTCAGTCATCTTGTGTGAAGTTGCTACAACCAGATTTGGACCTCTCGGTGCACAAAGTTCAACTGCGGATTACAGGCTCTATTTGTTGAGACACGTTACAGGTGATATTTACATTCTGTGTGTATTTATGCTACTATAATTTGAAACCTAACTATCAAATTTGGGTTCAGTTTGTTCAACCTGAATAAAAATAAAAATTCTCCGTCTGTGAAAAAGCTGACAATAGGTATCCACTGCTCCCCAGAAAAGAAACACAATCAACCAGTATTCACCAGGGATAATCAATTAAATGACATTGTGCACGTCATTTATCATAAGTACAAAGTGAGAGGGACAAGTAGCAATGACATTACCTCTGCAATAGCAAGCAGCAAACACCTTTGCTGGTTTGCTCCTTTGAGAATACATTTCTCGAGTTGTTGACAAAATAACATCTTTGTTGGTTGTGGCAAAGCCATATCTTATGTATGTGGGCTCAAACATGTCTTGTCCTCGGCTAGCTCTGTGTGGACTACAGGGAGATCGAGGAACCTGAAAGTATTGGAACAGTTGTTTATGAGAGTTGCACAAAGTTCCTGCGAGTTTGAAGGCAGAGACATCCTGGTGTCCTGCAGGGCCGAGATTTCTTTTTACTCCGAAAATTTATCACCTTACTATGAGCCACCGACAGTTAACCACTGTTTCATTCATGTTGCAGGCTGATGCTGAATGGGAAATTGAAAAGCTTCACAACGCTGTGATGACTGAGGCCTGATGTAAAAATCTGTGCATAATCAGTGTTGCTTCAAGTGGCCAATTGTAAATGGTAAGCATGTACAGTAATTTTAATCACAATACAAGATTGCATTTGTGTTTGTTTGGCTACAAACACCTAGAATGATTAAGCCTTAGTATTAAAGCTGAACAACAGGTGTCTTTGTTCATATAAGACTGCAGCGTGCAGAGCGCGGCCGGCGCGTAGAGTTTCACTCTTTGAAAGTGATATGGGTGAGCTGCTTTTCTCAGGCCTAACCCAAAATCTGCCGTTGATGGACAGACCACCCAACTCTCAGCTCTTATAGGCGCACAGTGGGGCCGCTCACTGCAAAGGCAGCCCCCTGTCATTCTCCTTTGGGAAGGAAATGGATCAGCCGACTGTTTGTCAAGTATACTGTCAGGGTCTCCTTCACAATCAAACAGCCAGCATTGCACTAATGGATACCACTGGAGTACATGCAGTGCTTTACAAAGCCTTACATCAGTCTCTCAAAATGGTTGAAAATCTGACAGCAGTAGCACCAACATAAAAAAATCCTTGTTCTTTGTTGAAGCACAAACTCAAAAGGTATCTTGAGGGAAAAATCAGTAAAAGTAGAATCCCCAATGAAAAATACTCTCTAGCACAGTCCCTGGTTCCTTTGTTTCAATTTATTGTGGGACTTTATAGGAGGTTTTTGCCTTATATTCTGATCAGAAGAAAGATTCCCCCAGGACGTCGCAGTTCCAGAGCCGAGGATACCAGAGGCATTGGTCAGAGGTGGAGGGCTGGAGGTTAGCCTCGCTGGCCTGCTCATCTAACACTCAACTGAGTGTCGTGGCCAAGAGTGGACTCAAACTGAGATGAGATTTACACCCATCCTCTTCTCTCCAAAAGGATCCGTTCCCTATAGTCCTCTTGATCAATCGCAGAGCAAACAAAGCCACATAACAGCACCAGTGTCTATTAATTATCAATTATCCTTTACATTTATACATTTAGAACATGTACCAGAATGAAAAAATATTAGGATGCACCCACGCCTTCTTTTTTTCCCTCAAAAACAAAAGGAAAGAGATGAGAACAACCAAATGTTGCATAAAATCACGTGTCAAACAGAGCTCTACCTCTTGTCTTGGCACATACCCACTATCTTCTCACTTTTGGACACAACTCCTCTATCTATCTTACTGTCGGATCTTTTTCTGTCAGTACACATGTTGCTCTGTATGTGCTTGTACTGTGCACCCAGTTAGCAAAATGTCGTGTTTGGCTGGTGAAGGGGCAACCTTGTGTAAGTCCAAATTCTAAACATATGTTGCCCCCATGCTAGATGAGATCTGAGATACTGACAATTACTTTCATGTCTTTTCTGGGGTGAGCTCTTATAAGGGAACCCCTCCCCAATTAAAGTGGGGCCCCATGTGTCTCACCAATCAATAAAATGGGAGCTGGCTCAAATAGTGCGGCCAACGAGCAACACTGTGTAAGCCACACAAATTAAAGCCTACCCTCCAGAGGAACGAAAAACAATAGTTGGCCTCTAGTTAATGTGGTTTATGTCAAAACAAGTATATAATCCATATGCTTATGAAAGCGTGAAATGAAAGCCTTGAATTGGTGACTTTCCTGGAGTAATCCAGCATCTCTGCTCTGAAATAAATCAATCCATTGCCACATAAATCATACAGCATATTAAACAATGAGGCTGAGATGAAATTAGACTCATGATTAATTTTTCTCTGGACATTTTTGTCAAAACGCTTACTTCATCCTACATTTTGTTCATTACTCAAACACATCTGGCTGACAGGTGCCCCATCTGTTAAACGTTGAGTAATTTCATTCCAGCAAAGAAGAGCAAATGGAGAGGAGTGGAGGATAATGTACTCTATCTCCTATCTGTGATGACATCAGAGCTCTGAGAGCTTGTTAGAGATGGAGAGTTAGTGCAGGGTTGCTTGGTTTCTACAGACAGTAATCCAGCCCACCGCTGTCAGTGCCCTTTCACAGCACTGATTACTCCATTTCCAAGGGCCTAATCTCTGTAAACAATCTCTGTTTTCATTATCTTTTAAACTGATTAGCCCTATGAATATAACTTTCCAGCGCTGGACTCAGACAGAACAAAGTCCTGCCATATTGTTGCCAGCTGTAGCTGCATGACCTTACAAGAGAAATAAAGCTGTGATACAAACACAGATAGAGGAGTGCAGTGGGGAGGAACACGTGTGACTAAGACATGGCTGAAAAGCGTGACAGGCATCAGATACAAGAGATTTCTTGAGGTAAAATGCTTAGCTTTGTGGTTTTGCACAATTTGCAATTGGATATTATGGTCAAAACCTGAGGGTAAACAAAGTCTCAACCATTTTCCTTCAGACTAGATTGACAGGTGAAACACAATGAGGTTCTGTGCTCTCTGTTACCATTATATATTATATTTAGTTATATTAAAATTAAATCGCCTTTGACTTCACTTATCTTTTTCTTTCTGTCTTGATATCCCTCGTGCCATAAGAAATTAAATGTTGCGTTACACTCCATCCTTTTCTCTCCCCTCTTCCTAGACAAAGTGAGGTAACGTTTGCCAGCACGTCTCCATCTGTTAACAAACACTTCCAATATGTCGAGAACAACATCTTGGCCCTCAGTCTCCTCCATCAGGATGTGATGAACGCAGTGCACCTGCCTCAGCCTCCAGCCTTGTTTCTGGCAACGAAGAGACTGTCTCAACCTAACAACTATTTGCCCCATAACATCAAAGACAAAGCAGTTGAAGACTTCAGAGGAAAACAGTGGGATTCTGCGCTTTCTTTTCCATCTCTGCCTTCCAGTACAAATCATCAACAACGAACCCACTGCCCTCATTAGTTTGTTTGCCGATTTCTCATTTGCCAAAAATCACTTAAAATTAATTAAAGGCTCTATTGTAGATGAACTGCTCAATGTAAATGAGCATGTGAGAGACATGCCTTCTGTTAATCCTTTTTGATATACAAACTTTAAGATTTATCATACACAGACTCGCACAATCACACTAAACTGTAAATCAATCTTGACAGTAAATTACCTCCACTAATATACCAGATCTGAATGTTCACTTAAGTCAACAACAGAAGGGAGAATAACAGCAAAACTACGTCAGAGACCAAAGAAGTCTTGATTGCCGAAACTGAGAAAGAACTCATCTGCTCACATCAGGAAAGTCAGGGAGTTGGACTCAACTCTGCTTTTGCATCGGGACACAGAGGAATGTTTAAGAATGGAAGCAACAACAACAAAAAAAAAAACTACAAAAAAAAAAAAAAACAACCTGCGTCACCCCACTCTGAACTCCCCTCTTTAATTAACTAATGTATCTCCATTTGTCATAGCGTGACATTGCATGATTCTGAGGTAATCTGAGATGTTGGCCAGACAGGAGAAAGGAGAAAACATCAGCACCCTCTACTGACAAGCCAGTCAGCTTCAAGGCCCCAGCGGACACTTTGATTTCACGTCCTTTCATATACATGAAGGTTGCTTGTCTAATTATCATCTTATGATAATGGTGCCACTGAGCTGCCTGCTAATGAGAGCCAGATTCCTCGTCTGAGCCACACAACTCTGGGCTGCTTTGCATCATTTAAATAACTGATAATAAACCCTAAGAAAATGACAGTAATACAATTATCAATTGCATCAATTGTACAGTCGGACAGCTGTTGCTTTGTCCTAAATAAGTGTATAAGTAAAGGCTATCCACATATTCTAACAGTCTCTTAGGACCAGTACAAAAAGTATTAGTGTGAAAAAGGTCAATGTAATGTGTTTTTTGTTTCCCCAACTATTTCAGAGCAGACGAGGGCCTGTAAACATCTTCTCAGGTTAGTGTGGCTTAGTCTTCCCTCGTTCGATATACTACTATTAAAAAAGTCACATAAAATATGTTTTTGTGGATTTGTGTGTAGTCACGTATCAGCGGTCTATACCAGAATTGTGGCAACTGTATTGTGAAATGTTAAGACTTAATTTCTTCCTAATCTACATTTAGCTATGAATAGTGAAAAGCACTGTGGCAAGATTCTTGCAATTTTTCTCATACTCAAGAAGACAAACGGACTAAAGAAGAAACACAGTGCTCTAAATATGATAGACGAGATAAATCAAAATAAACTCATTTCACAAATGATGTTTAAGTGGTTTTACATATCAGATGCCGTGCTAGCTCCAAAAGAAGTGCAAAGCATTTTATATCACCTCACAAGATTAGTGAGAAAGCAAATATAAACTCTGATTCCAGGAATGGAAATCATTATAAATCCTTTCCTCCCACATCTGCTTGGACTAAAGGGGACAATAAGTCAGTGAAGCAGGTAGAATTTTGGGGGATATATTTGGCTTTTCTGTGAAAGGGAATGACTAAATATAAAGTGTTGGGTAAAAGTTTGCGTCAGCACTAAGATATTCTGAGATACAGGACGTCTGGCCTTTTTCATCTCTGCGCAGCTGAATCTGCATCAGTATGTCACTGTCTCCTCAGCTAAACAAATTAGTATGTTTGATTGATCAAAGTTTATGAGCGCTGGTATTTGATTTCAAACAGTGAGGGGGGAGAAGGAGGGAGAGGTAAGAGGGGGAATGTAAATGTATAGACACAAGCAGAGCGAGAGGGCAAAAGCAAGAGAGGGGTGAAAGAAAGAAGGAGAAGAAGAAAAAGAGAGAGACTAAGCAGCTGGATTGCCATGTAAATAGCTGTGCAGATAGGTAGAGTTGGGCTCAGTGCCAAGCGCTCTACAAAGGGCTCCTAACATCTGTTTGAGGGTAGATTCCTGCTCTGTGTTGTAGTAAGAATAATAGCCTCGCTCTGAGGGCCTGTTCCCTCATCAGACAGGATCATGATCACGCATATACCCCCTCAAACGTCAGGTTGCAGCCCTGCAGAGCCGAGAAACATAATTCAAGCTGTTATTGCTGTTATTACACCGCAGCTCAGTCATCAGCGGACACAGACAGGTGAAACAGCGCACGGATAGAGCCCTCCTTCCAGTTAGTCATTCATGAGAGCAGGAGCAGACTAATGTGAAACTCTAATTAATTAGGCTCATTAGCCAGCATCACTGCCCATACAACGCTAACGACATCCATTCATTGATAAATGACTGCGACTAAAATAATCAGGCATACTTATATCACGGCTAGGTAAGGAGTTTACACCATTAAATACAGCTTTCTGGTTAATATTTAAGCTGTCTGATGAAAAGCAAAGCCACAAGTTTGGAGTATGGATAATTAACTGCTAAACCAAAATGTTGGAGTCAAAGTTAACATATTCCTAACAAGTTTTTCCCATTGAGTGAAAAAAAAGCAGGACATCTCTGTTGGTGTGTCATGACAAGGATCTTTTTTCCTCTCCCAAGAACATATGCAAGCAATTTGTACAACAAATGTTGGTTTTAGACTGTGTTCCTTGCATACTAGTGGCTTCTCAAAACCTGCAGAGCTCAATTCGTTAGTGCTTGAAAGCAAAGCAAACAAATTAATTAACACTACCTTTATATGGGGTGGCCAAGGAAAGCAGGCTCTGAAATGTTACACCATTACCTAAATTTGCATGCATCTGTCTGTGCCTTCCCCCCTGAGTCCCTTCCCACCCCTGCCCCAGCACACACAGTGCCCTTGAATAAGGCCGAAGGACCACCTGCGTGAAAGAGGAGACCCTCTCTGTTATGTCTCTGCTAGGGAATGAAATAACAAGGAATCCAGCTCTGCAAATAACTCACAGTTAAGATCATTTTCCACATGCTGCTTGACAAAAGGTAAAATAAGAACAGATGATATCCCTTCTGCTCGCTCTCTGGGAATTTGTAGTTCTGCTCTGCAGCCACTCTCACCAGTCCACTTGCACTGCTTTGCTTTCCTTAGCAGGCAGACACACTGGTTTGACTCTTTGGTGGCCTTGTTAACTGAGTGGCACGAGATTCAAGACTTTGTTCCTCACTTCAAGTCAGACGTTTTTTATTCCTTAACTTAGACGAGGTTAAGAAGTTCAAGGAAGGATGATTACGTGTAAGCTATCAGGAGCAACCAGAGGTCTTCTGCTAAACTGGGCATCCATCAATGGAAAAGTATGCTGCAACTGCCTATGAGAGGAAGCAGTGGCCTCTGTTTCAAGACATTCACATTCTTCACATGCAGAATGTTAAGAAGAGTTTTGAGCATATCGTTGAGGAATGTACACAAATAATTTAAGACAACATCACACAACATTAAGTTTGAATTTGACATTTTGGGACCTTATATGTTTTCTTTCCTCCTGTTTCCAGCCCTTACGCTAAGCTAAGCTAACCAGCTGTTGGCTCTAGCTAAATATTTGCTCTGCAGATGTGTGGTTGATACTGATCACCTACTTTCTACATGTGTAAAATCCCAAAGTGTGGTACTGTTCCTTTCAAACTAAACGACAAAAGACAGACAAGACCCTCCATAATCATAATCAATAAACAGGTGAGGCATTTATTAGCCCCCAATTCCAGCTGCAAGTGTAACTTCATTTTCAATTTCAACTCTCTTACTGTGACTCATGGGAGAGTAAGTTAAAAGCTGCAGCCATGCACTTGAGGTCATTATCTTCATTTCTATATCCTCTGCAGGTTCCCAGCATATGGGAACATTTTAACTCTGG
>OMLM01015559.1:3990-15735 GCA_900302695.1 Helostoma temminkii | reverse complement strand
CGAGAGGCGGGGTACACCCTGGACAGGTCGCCAGTCTATCGCAGGGCCACATATAGACGAACAACCATTCACACTCTCACTCACACCTACAGGCAATTTAGAGTCCCCAGTTAACCTGAGCATGTCTTTGGACTGTGGGAGGAAGCCGGAGTACCCGGAGAGAACCCACGCAAACATGGGGAGAACATGCAAACTCCACACAGAAGGACCCTGGGCCCACCCCGGGAATCGAACCCAGGACCTTCTCGCTGTGAGGCGACAGTGCTAACCACTGCACCACCATGCCGCCCCACCCATCAACACATTGAACAATTTTGTTTGTTTTTTTCTTAAGGGATGACACATTACAATAAATAATAATATACCATAACTACTGCAGGTTCTGCAACACATTCCCCTCCATTAAAAGGTGTTTTGCCGAAGACCACAATAATAAGCAGTAACGCACAGACACATGCCACCAGACCTTTTTTACAGCAAAGAGATGTAAAAGAATGACACACCCTCCATTGTATTGTAACAAACAAGAGAAGACAACTCCTTCCCTGAGGTGGTAACCAAAGACATTTACTCCAGTACTTTGACAAGTAGCAAGAAGGATAAGCACTTTATAATAAGCTCCACCTTCATTTCCACACTAACTCATTCGAGAGATTTGTTGTTTAAAAAAGAAAAAAAAAATTATTATTATAAATTCTATTCTGCAAATCTGCACTAGACTCGGACATTTATGTTATCAACAGCAACACATTCAGTACTGGTTAAAGTACATTGTTATTGCTGCTAAAAATACATGGGGTAACTGGATTCCTTTTAACATGAGCCAACAACCACACACAACGCAGCAGATCATTATCAACTTGTCATACTTATATTTCTCTTACACGTTAACTGTTAATTAACATTTATCTACAAGACTTTGTAAAAGCAATGTTTATTAATTTTGTGACTGGTAATTCTTTATTCTAATTCATAATTCAATTTTTGAACTATTATTGAAAGCAGATAGTGCTGGTAACAAAAAAGTGGCATTTATAATGTAAACGTTGCGGTGAGGAGAGAAAAACAATTAATCCGCGTCTTATGTTAAGTATTTGATTTTGTTACACGTTTTTTGATGAAAAATGCAGATTTTTTATGTTAGTCAAAGCATTCAACATACTTTCCCGGAAGACATGGTGACTCACCTGCGTGCAGGTAAATTCCTCAGGTATAAATCCACAAACGATCAGTTGGATTATTAGTCCTATGTTTATGTATTATTCCTGTTATTCCGATTAAATTATTTACTATTTTACGGCGTAAGGCTGCCGAGGCACAAAAATTTTGTCTGCTCCTACGGTAATGGCGTTTGCAATTACGAGAAGCTGCGCCCTGCGGTGGGAAGGACAAGGACAAGTAGGCAGTCAGCTGTTGTCCCACACGATGCTTTGTCTCCACTAACCGTAATAAGTGAAGGGATCGCATGGTTGTCACCTAGTGCCATCATCTGGCAAAATGTTTATCTGTAGCCTCATCGATACCACAGAGAGAGACACGTAGTCTAAACAATCAGACAAACTCCTGTCTGACGATTATTCACAGTGAAAGAAGCGCCGCAGGCTTAACTAAGTCAGAGCTTGTAACTACTGTCACACACTCTTAGTCCATTTCTGCTAACTTTGTTTTTTACAATATAACATCTTCTTTCCTTATTTAACAAAATGTCTAGTCACAAATGTCCTTGTTTGGCTACAAACACTCTAAAATAATCACTTCCTTGTAAGCAATTTATTTAAGACAAATACAAAAATGATTAGTGTTATGACTCCAGTCCCAGTGTATTTACGTGGTGTTGTTTTTCCTTTACACAGTTGCCTGGTGCTTGCACAACAGGGATTTGTGGTGTTTTCTACATCATTCTGTTATTATCTTATAAGAGTGGGTTCAGCACCTGTCTCTAGTGCTCCAAATCATGGAAAGTACTTAGAGGTGATTTTTGTTGTGATTTGTATATTGTATCAAAGAAATGGATCAAAATTTTGTTGTTTTTAATGTGTTTACATTTAAAATAACTCTAGCTATCTCTAGCAATAAAAACACAACAAATGCTACTGCATATTAATAATTAATGAAAGTAATGAAATTAAGCATGCGAAAATGCAAACAGAGTAGCACAATTGTTCTGACATGCCCAGGAGAAGTTTTCATACCAAGCATACTAGTACTAACCTTCCCCACTTTATTGTATTATGTAAACAAACCCCTTCCTTTTATTTGCTGAAATTTGCAATCTTTGCAGTGTTGGTAGTTTCTTTTTATTGAGTGTTGTGTTTTCTTCTAGCAGAGCCTATGAAATGGAGCAGAATTATCTGCTAGGCAGGACATTTTAGTTACGTCATCATCATCATTCATGTACATGTACATCAACACCTGACACTGACAAGCATTATCAACCCAATCTGGTAGAACAATACTACTTGCAGATTCTGATGTACAGATGACATAAGATCATTTTTCCTGCATAGATGATCACATCCAGCTTAAAACACATGTTCTGCATTTCCTGTTCCTTTTGTCTATATGTTAGTTAGGCATAATTATTAGTTGTTTGCTTTCAAAACAGGCCGAAAAAACTAATCAACCAATGGGCATGAGTCTTGAACTTCTGTTCTTTAGTCTGATGAGACCAAACTTGAGCTGTTTGGGCACATGGATGCTGCTTTTGTTTGGTGAAGGAAGGTAGAATAATAATTTGGAACTACCACAAGAGTTTGTCAGTTCTGAGTCAGAAAGACAACACTGACTATAAATGGACAGAAAGCTAATAATCTTGAACCCACACAAACACAGGGAGAACATGCAAACACGGCACAGAAAGACCCTGGCAGACCCCGGGAATCGAACCTAGGACCTCCTTGCTGTGAGGTGACAGTGCTAACCACTGCCCTGGCAATTAAACAATAAAAAAATAATATGTTGTTTCATAAAGGGGGCTAATAATATGGGATACAACTGCAAGTGTGCTACTTCATGACAAAATCATGACAGGACACCATAAAATCTGCATTAAAATTTTTAAATAAATAATAATTCACACCTAAAGAAATTACAAAATAAATAAGAAAATCTACATACTACAGGTTTACTCAATACATTATAATATTTGTAATTACAGATACAAAATTAATTATTTATATATGGCATGTCTGTACACCCTTTTACATAACCTCAATGACATTTTCTGATAGATGATTTGACCATTACCACATCCTTTATTAATTTATCTTTCCTTTACATAATGTAATCCTCTGTAAAATAGAAACCACATTAAATAAACAAAGCATTGTTAGTATTAAACAATGCAGGAAAGATACCTTGTGTTTTTAACTGCAGATCACCTGTGCTGTACCTGTGCTAAAACCAAGATGATTCAAAATAATATGGCAATCCTTTGGTTTTCTGTTATGATCATGCAGATCATTCAAGTTCATTTCTTTTACATTTCTTTAATGCAGAGCCTAAAATCTGTTTAGGAAAAAAGAAAATATCTACAGATGGAGGCAATACCATAAATAATCTATTCTGCTCTAGTCATTTGAAAATTAGTTTGGGTATGTTTGTGTCTTGTCTTTTTAGCATCTTTCTTGCAAATAACAGACATGAAAGTATGTTGTATTGCCACAGTTTTAGCACATTTGCTGCATTTGCTGAAACAAATACAACAGGAAAAACTGGATTTCAACAGTACAGGTAAAGTACAGGGCATTTAGTGCAGTGGAAAGCACAAGTCAGATATCACATAAGCCTACCCCTACATTTCAATGTTCATTCAAACTTTTAAACTCTACAAACACTCGATGACAAGGCCTTTTGATTTTGAGCAAGGTAATGATATGATGAAAAAGAGGCACTACTAGTGAAGAGCTGAAGACACCAGAGTTTTGCTTTTGCTCCCTTGCATTAATACTTACTGTGTTGAGGATCATTCTTATTATCACAGCATCTCTGAAAGCATTTCATGTTCTCTATGTGGAAACTATGAAGACCAAGTTTCTAGAATGACGTCCTATACCACCACAGAGCATAGAACAGATGTTTTCTTTTTTTCCTTAATATTAATTTTGGTCACTGATTTCATACCTAGTTAGACAGCACACAGTAAAGAAGTGCTATTATTCTAGCATTAGAAGGCCTAAGGCTTTCTCAGACAAATGGTGGGGCCTAGCACTACAGTACCAATAGAAAGTCTGAAAACTACACACTCATACAACCTTACATTGCTGATTTTTTTCAGTCTATCACCTCGCAGCTGTGATATTGTGAGAGCTGTGTACCCCTGAGATGAATATTCTAAATAAAAACAAGTCAATTGCAGAAATACTGAAATTAAGTAAAAGTGAAATACAATAGTTATTATTATTAAATTTTATTTGTGCTTTTATTCATGCATAATGAAATAGAATGCTGTAGATGTAAAACAGCTTTTGTTTGGTTAGTTAAGATTAAAGGCTAAATTGTTAGTTAATAATTCACATATGCCTTTCATTTAATTACACTGTAGTAAACTTGCACAGATGCCAAAGAATAATTATTGTATTTCACTTTATTTCAGTTTGATGTTTTTATTTAGGTAGTAAACATCTTCCAGGTAATAAATATCTTCCACACCTAAAACTTCTTAATCAGTGGGTCTAAAATGGTAGCTAATAGAATTTCATTTTAAAGCAATATGCTGCTGTATTTTATTTCCTGGTGTTTACTTGCTACTTGTCTGTCATTAGAGAAAGGTAACACAAGCCTATGCTACACTTGAGCCTCTGCATTATAATCTGATCGCTACCTTGCAGTGTACACAGCTCATAATGCAGATCGTGTGTGGTAACCAAAACTTGTGCATTCCTTTGTGTTGCAGATGGTCACATCAGTTTCTGTTGTGAACCATCTGATTGAAAATGAAATGTCTGGACTAGACAACAAGGTTTGGCACAAGATGTCAAACATCTAAAATGACCAAAAAACGCAAAGAATATTAAATCTTGTTGGGTGGATTTGAATATGTATTGTCTTCATATTAGGTGTACCAAAAGGAGAAAGTTTCTACACTGACCTTGTTTGACATAGTGTACATTTTCAGTGTGAGGATGTTATTTAGTAAATATATACACCTCACTCTAGCCCAGACCTTAAATAAGTCAAAGCAAACTCATATCTAAATGTCATCTGCTGTTTATCTTTTGTCAAGTGCATCTACAAGGTAATGGAATCCATGGCTCCAGGCTTTAAGTGTTTCTCCTGCTGAGATAATGCTACAAGTTAGCTAGCACTGTAGCAGCAGTTATGCAATGTTTGTGCTTTCCATGGACAGCTTGTAATCACTATCCTCATTACTCCATTTTGCATATTTTCTCACATGCCTCCTTTGGCTCATTTATCCTGTTCTTGCTGAACAAAGGTTTCACCCCAGTTCCAGTACCTGATACTTCCTGTTCTGTTTATTTGTCATGTGTTAATAATTTTTTTGTTTATTCTTTAAATTAGATGTCTGTCCTTCATGCAATGCTATGTTATAATACATTGTACTGTACAGTGCTGCGGTAGAAGGCAGGGCAGGGCTATTCCAGGTAAATGTCCTCTGTAGGGCACGAAAACTCCACAAACTCTTTATAGTACAACTGGAAGGCTTTCCTGAAAAGAAGGGAAAAAAACATGTAAATAATGTAGTCATTTTCACATCTCACTTAAAAGTACACAGGAAGTAAATACACAGACCTCCTCCTTGTAAAGAATGAATATCTAACACACATATAGTTAAACTCACCCTACAGACTCTGCGAGAGGTTTGGTAGAGTTTTCAGACACGAACACATGACAGGCAAATCTCTGGTCCGCTGGGTGTTTCGTAATGAAACCGAAATACCTGCAGAGAACACAGACACAATACATTAGACATTCCAAAGAGGGAATTCAGTATGTTCAACACCTTCATTTGCTCAATACTTCAATTCCTTCTGTCATGTACTGTATAGATAAACAACATAATGTTTTTTACAGTAATTCTACTTCTATTTAGTCAGACAACACACAAATTGACTGTTGAGTGTCAACTCTGTAATGTTTTTGTTGTTATTTTCAATTAACTGAACGTAATGGTGGATGTACTTACTTGCTGTTTTTGGGGTGATATCCACAGAATGAGACATTCTTTAACTGGAAGAAGTGACTGCACTCATTACTCTTTAAACAGAACACAGAGACAGAGGGAAAATGAACCTCTAATACTGACTGTTTGCTCTACACATGGCAAAGCTGTTCTTATCTAGAGTTGAAACAATTAATTCTGCGTTTCTTTGATATGGTTATTAACTAAATTTGGTTGAGATTTAAACTATTGACTCTACTGTATTCCTATACTATATTTCACTATGTGGAATGATGAAATGAGTCAGTGAAGCAGAATGTATACAAAATAAACATGCTGTATTTGGTACACACAAGCCCCGAGTTGAACAAGTAAAAGTGAAAGTTGTCATTATACTGAATGTGTGGTGGTACACAACACGACTGCATGACTGCTAAGTCCTAATGCGTACTTAATAGTGGAGAAAGTGAAGATGCATTTTTCATATTTAAAAACAGGTACAGTGTAGTATTTCTGGTAGCTGTAAGTTATATTTATTTACTTATTTCTATTTTGCATTTAAAGAAAGATTGCTTATTGACATACAAATAGAGTCTCAAAAACAAACACTCCTTTTTACTTATTATTATTAAATATTATTATTAAATAATTTCTCAGAAGGAAAGGATTTTATGTATATAAGTACCTACTAGTACAGCATATCTGAAAAGTTACAAATGACTACAGCTGTCAGTTAAATGTAGTGGAGAAAAGATATGTTTGTCTCAGAAATGTTGAAGACCATAGAAGTTTAAAGGTGCTCAAAATACTTAATTGAGATTTTTTGAAAAGTGCTTCTCATCATGCCCAAACCTCTCTGAGTGCTGTGTTCACTGGCATCCACATAGGGGAAACATGCCTGAATTTTTCGAAAACTTCTTATGTGAATGTGTGCTTTTATTTAGCAGTTGATGGAAAACAGCACCGTAAGGAATGAATTTGGATTGGCTGCTCCTCTACGGTAGGCATATTGTATCGCTTCCTGTGTTGTCGTTTGCTACACTGCGTGCTGTCGCTTCCACGTTTGCGAAGTTGTTGACTTTCAAGTCTTCTTCTAGTAGAATTTGATTAACTGTGGCTGACTTAACAGTAGTAATATACGCTTGTATTTCTTAAACACCTTCTAACATGTCATTTACTTTGTTTTCTTGATCCACTAGTTTAACATTTAGCTTTGTTATTAGCCGTGGCCTCTCTGTCTCCCTCCGCTTCTCCTGCTCTGACCTGCTCAGTGTGTCTTATGTTTAGCTTCTCCTCTGCCTCCTTCAGCGATAATGATATTTGTAATAAGTGTAAGTCGTCTGCCCTGAAGCTCTGTATTCCAGGTGTTCAGCTGCTGGCCCATCCAACCTGCCTACCTGCCTGCCTGTTGCTTGCTGTTGTTGTCATTGTTTTGTGACCTGTTGATCTTTTCTCTCTTTCTTTCCACTCACCCCAACCGGTCGAGGCAGATGGCCGCCTACCTTGAGCCTGGTTCTGCTGGAGGTTTCTTCCTTTCTTAAAAAGAGAGTTTTACCTCTCCACTATTGTCTAGAGGGATTTGTTGGTTTTTTCCTAAATATTTAATTGTATTGTATGGTTTTAAACCTTACACTGTAAAGTGTCTTGAGATGACTTTTGTTATGATTAGGTGCTAAATAAATAAAATTGCATTGAATTGAATTAAGTGTCTTACTCTGTCACAAGCATAATAATCTTCTTGAACTGCAAGCTTGATGCCTTTCACACTGATCTCCAGGATACAGGACGAAGGTGGGTTGTACTTGACTGTCATCCTTCTGTTGGTGGCAATCTGGAAAACAAATCTTAGTATGTACTTCTAAGCAGTAACTCACATCTATAGTACATTAAAGTAATGCAAACGTTTTGACTAAGTACCTTATAGGACACCATTTTCATTGTAAGTTTGAGATATTTATAGTTGAAGCACAATGGCTTTGTTTTTTTTAAATCATAAACAACATATACAAACAACAGCGTTCACAACATGGCAATGTACCTTCTGCATAGCTGCACACAGAACATCATTTCCTTTGTGGTAGGGCACTTGGACTGAGCCCAGGAACTTTAGCTGGTATCTGTCCATCCATTCACTGCTCTTCACTGCTCAGCAGAGAAACACATAACATGACATACAAGTCAGCAAATGTTAAGTACAGTAAGTACATTCACTCAAGAACTGTACTTAAGTACATGTTTAAGGTAACTGTACTTAATTTGAGTATTTCCAAGTCATACTTTTATTCCACTACAAACAAAAAACTACAAGAAATGCTTTAGTCTTTATCTGACAGCTTTTGTTAATATGCAGCGCAGATTCCTAATACAAAATATAATCAAATGATAAATGATGTATTTCATAGCAGTTCAGAAAGTGGTTGAAATTTAAAGTTTGTTTGCAGTTTACAGCACAAATATGAAATGAGGTGAAACAGATATTTTCTGTCATTACCTTTGTAGCTCTCTGTGTCTTTGGTCACTTCTATGGCGTAGTAAGCGGGGAAGATCCCACGAGCACCAGTTCGCATGTTATAGCCCTCATACCAGTAATCCTCTGCTTGAACTTCCACCAGCAACGGATCATCAACCTCCAGCTCCAACTCATCATCATGTCGAGGCACAAACCTGATAGACAAGTTTTTTTAAGGGGATGACCACTTTATGCAGTACCTGTACCACAAACATTGTTTATTTTAAACAAATGATTAAGTTAAAGATTAAGTAAGAAACATTCACCTCCTGTAAATTTGAAAAATGCCTCTGGATTAAAAACTTAGTTTCAACTTTAATGGGCCTAGACACTTATCCACAACCCTATCAAAATGACTATGTCTTGTATGGTATATGGCTATCTTGTACGGAATAGGTCATCAAATAATTATAACATTAGCAAGAGTTTGGTGTTGATCTGTCACTTCCAAGGGAATCAAACACTGAACTTTCCAGTTTTGCAGCAGTCTTAATGGCTGTTAGACTGTAAAATATGTTGGGGTTGGGCATTTCATCACAGATAAAATGACTGCTGATGATGACATACAGGCAGTGCTGCAAGATGCATGCTTAAGCAAACATCCTTGCACACACATTTCATATGTGTTCTGTTGCTGTGAAGATATCCTTGTTTAGAGTGCTTTGTACACCTATGTATTATGCAACTTCAGGTAAGCTCAGGTAAGTTAGCCCGCAAGGACTACAGGTAGCATTTAAAGATGCTTTGAAAATTTTAAAAGGATTAGATGTTGTAGTGCTCATGAACTGTGTCTGGACAAGTCAGTCCTTTACAAGCAGTTTTAAAGACATTTATTGTGCCTTTGGGATCTATTTACATTTTCTACAGTAAGAAGATAAGAATTGTAACTCATAATGAGTAGTAGATTAGTATTTAAATTAGCTTTTTTAAAATTTAATGGGGAGGAAGGGATGATGAGAATGGCGACGCTGAGGGTGTAGTTCGTCCTCACCTGTAAACAGCTCTGTGGCTCTGGTCCCGCTCCTCTCCGTTTATGACACATGAGTATAAGCCAAAGGACTCTGCGCCTTCAGCACGAAGAACAAAGAAAACACATTAGGGAAATAAACCTGATAATGACAAAAAATGCGTAGTGGCAAAAGATTAAAAATAGACTTCTTTTTGCAACTGTCTATGAGAAGATTAAGGGACATTGTGTTTACTTTAAAGCATATATAGACTATTTAGAATTACACTTAATTAGGTAAGAAACTGAACTGCATTGTGTAACATGTTTCTATCTACATGTGTTCCCCTGAGACATGTGTTACCCCTCCTGCACTACTCAGATAAGCTGCTGTGGTGTTTCAAAACAGTCTGTAAAACACATGGACTGCATCCAAGAGTGGGATGCTATTACAGGAATGACCACACATACATTATAGACTAATGTCTCATTTTCATTCATAGGAGTCCTTTCTTCTGCCCATTACTGCTGACTGCTTTACACACAGATGATATTTCCCATTTTTCAGATGAAAATCACTGAAATATAGTCCTGGAAAAGAGCAAATTATAAACAAAAGCACACACAGGAGCTGTTGCTCATAGCACGTTGACACCAGGATATTGTTTAGTGACTAATCTTTCCTGTAACATCAACATGAGATGAAACTTTTCACACCTTCCAATTATCCATTCATCATCCTTACTGCTTTACCTGTAAAAGCTCGTGGCAGGAGACCTAGCTGCCATTGGGTGAGAGGTGGGGTACACCCTGGACAGATCACCAGTCTATTGACACACAGCCATTCATGCTCAGACCTAAGGAAGCCAGAGTGACTGTCTCATCTTCTTATTTACATATATTTGAACACAAATGCAGACAAACCATCAGGATTGTCTGTCTGTAGGCCTCCGCTGTAAGAGTGCATGATAAGTGTGTGTCAGTAGGGAGACCTGCAGATTAACAGGTCTTATGACAGTACTTCTGTATATGAGAAAGTATCTTTTTTGATAAGCTGCCTCAGGTGATATAGCTTGAATCATCATTGGCTGGGACTGGAGACTACAAGATCAACAAAATAAGAAATGGGATTGTGGATTTAGAAAGACCTGAGTTTATCAGACCTCTCCTGCTCCTCACCTCTTCTTGAGGCTAGTAGGGCACGGCTATATTAGCAACTATAAGAATAATCATGGTGTGAACTACTAGGGAGTCACAGTAGCAGTAATACAGTGCGTACACTCTTGTTTTAAAAGAGTATGACTGTAGTTGTTTTAATGCCCATAAAATAGACTCAACAAATTATCAGAGCTAAGCCAAGTTTTTTTTGTCTCAGTGGCGCTGCACCCATAACGGCGCTCATATTCAACGAAGCAGCAAAATCTGCAGCTTTTATTTGCTGAGCTGCTTTGTATGGACTAAATTAATGTAACTTTCAAGTAAATCAAATGTTGAAGCAAACTATTGGTCATCCATGTTATGAACAATATTCGGAATAACAGCACTTCCTCTTGTGTGATATTGCTCAATTAATGCAGAAATATGCTGTGAATATACCACTTTTGGTAGGGCTAAACAGGAGACTGAACATGGCTTGTCTTTAGCATGAAATAGCCCACTGCTGTAGAAAAGCATTAATGTATGGACTTACTGGAGGAGCGAGAGCGTCCATTCATGAAGACATTGAGGAACTTCTTGGAGAAGTGGAGGTCTGCCTCTGGAGTGGAGTCCTCAGAAAGACAAGCTGTGGCTTCTCTCCTTACACCTCCTACCTGAGCCCCATCCTCCTCCTCCTCATATTCCTCTTCATAGTCTTCTCCGATGGCTGACTCATAGGGTGAAGAGACACAGTTGTCATATACAGTAGCAGAGTCACTGTCGTCGCTGTAGCCTTGGTAACACTGCCGGAGACTGACCAGTTCTAGCTGCGCATGCTCATCCACGACCAGTGTGTATTTGACTGAGTCATATGAAAGGCCACTGGCCTCTGAGCTCATAGAAGTCCTTAACCCTCATATTATGTTGAAAATAAATCACATTGGTTATGTTGCGGGTCATTTTGACCCGCACTGTGTAAATCCACTCAGAACTGTCAAAAAACTGGGTTTAAACAACAGCAACTGTATTTTC
>OMLM01015554.1:86702-100168 GCA_900302695.1 Helostoma temminkii | reverse complement strand
TGGCCGGGGGTGGTGGTGGGATTTCTCCGTTGGGGCCCTCACCGCCGATGTGGTATCACCGGGACCTGAGTCGAGCGGCGGCCGAGGAACTACTGGCCCGGGCCGGGAGAGACGGCAGCTTCCTGGTGCGGGACAGTGAAAGTGTCAACGGGGCTTACGCATTGTGTGTACTGTAAGTAACTTTTAGGCAAAAATATACAACTTACGTGGCTTTGGCTATCGGGAAAAGTAATGCTTTTTAGTGTGAGTGGTTAACAGCCATGACCCAAACCTCAGGGAGCTTGGACTTAATGTTAAAGTCAGTGTCTGGTTCTGTTGTCTGATGTTCTGCCATCACATATAAACTTTTCTAATTCACACACAGGCCTAATCTTCTCTGCAGCTCCACACTTGCATCATTTGCTGCTGTACACTATGTGATTAACTTGTACTAGTTGAAGCCTGCGTAAGCCAGTGTTAAACAAGGCTTCAGCCAAACTCATTTGTTTACTTTCTCCTGGAAGGCAGTGAGTGGGAGAGAGACTGTCTGTCTGCCCAGCAGTCAAACTCCAGCATGGCACACTACTTCAGGGCTGTCCCTGCCCTGTGTGATGTGGTGGCCTGCAGCGTCGCTTTCTACAGGGCACACTACTGCAGGCAGCCTGCGGGTGTTTAAAGTAGATATGAGCATCTGTCCAAGCCTTAGCAGATCTTTAAATTGAACATTCAGATAAGATCAGTGCAGTGGTGAAGCAGCTGGCCCAGCTGGGGAGTTACACACAGCACCTTCTCACACAATAACCATAAGATGACCTCAGTGTTGTGTGTTGGGGCCTTTCTGGAGTGAGAGAGCATGACATACTGTTAAAACAAGTGAAATGACCATTACATAAGGCAGACTTTACCACCAACCTCATCTACATGTGGCAAGCAACACACACAGCTGTGCTGCCTCCTTGGTTAAATACATTAAACTGCATCTCTATACACTTGATGAGCAGCTAAGCTTCACTATGGAGACCTCAGTATTGTGTACACTTGATAAAGACCCAAACAAGTCTAACAAATTTTGTTCTGAATTTTTTAAATAACTCACTCCTGCTAAGGTAAACAGAAACATAGTCTACTTGACCTACATCTCATAACTGAGATTACCTCAGTGTGTCAGCCTTTATCTGGTCATACAACATTGTAGAGTTGTAAGTGAATAACTTTTGCTTTTGGACTGTTGGTCGGACAAAACAAGCTTTCATTTTACAGTTTTGCACACTAAATGATTAATTGAGAATGTAATCAGCCAATTTAGCTGACGCTAAAAATAAGTATCAGTTGTTACCCTCGTGGCTACGTACTGCAGCGTTTTGTAGTACGGAACTTGTCATGTGAACCCACTGCAGCTCTTTTCATGTGCAAACTACATAAACAATCAACCGTTTGACCTCTGATTCAAAGTAAAAATATGCAGTAAAAGAGATTTATAAACACTGCTGACATGATCCACTACTCATTCTTTGCTGTAGTCATTCACTAAGTCACCCTATGACCAATGACATTCCTCACATCCACGCATCACTCATTTCCAGGATTTTTTCCTGCCTCCACCTCTCCCTTCCTCTGCCCTTTCACCTTTCACATCATGGACTTTCTTTCTATTTAGGAAGTTTCCTTCATGATGCGTGGAGCTTGTTATGGAGAGTCCTTAGCCAAACTCTGCTTCGCAAGCACTGTTACTATCACATAGTCTACTTTACAGTTTATTATCACTCACTGTCATTCTAAATATCAGCAGGATTTTTCGTTTGCTTTGTAGCAGTCATGAAACATGAAAGGGTTACGGCACTCACATGCACTGAAACTGCAATTATTATAAACGGTGAACGTTTCATTTTTCCTTTTGTACACTCATTTCCTGTTAGTGGTTATAAATAGTGTTGGTGGTAGGGTTCATGATAATTCTTTTATGTTGACATTTCACACCACAGTACGGGATAGCTCCCCTAAACAGGAAATAATAAAAAATAAATAAAAATAACAAAAGAAAGAAATGATATATTAATATATAATTTGACCGTACACAATTGGAGTGATTTTGCAGATCTATACAAGATAGTTGTTCAGTTAAACTCAAGTGTGGATCTTTAAGATAAAAATAATTACATATGTTGATTAAAACAGCAGGAAACATGTCTGGTGAATTATAGTAGATTACAATGTGCCGTACATTTTCTTTATCTACAGTGCTGTGAAAAAATAATTTGCCCTCTTCCTTGTTTTTTGTTTTTATGTTTTTTTGCATGTTAGTCACACTTGAATGATTCAGAACATCAAACAAATTTAAATATTGCACAAAGCATACCAGTGTAAATACATAATTTAAAAACTAAATGATGATTTCCTTTGTTTCCAAAGTGAAAAAGATGTCATCTGAAAGGGGTTCCAAGGCGAAAGCCACTGCTGACCAAAAAGAAGACAAAGGCTTGTTTCACATCTTAAAAAAAGCATCTTGATTGTCCCCAAGATATTTGGGCAAATATGCTGTGGACTGATGAGACAAAAGTTGAATTTTTAGCAAGGTGTGCGTCCTGTTACATCTGGTGTAAAACTAAGGCAGCATTTCATAAAGAGAACATCATATCAACAGTCGTACATGTAGGTAGAGTGATGGTCTTAGGTTGCTTTGCAGCTTCAGGACCTGGACAACTTGCCATAATTGTTGAAACCATGAATTGTGTGCTCTACCAATAAAATCCTGAAGGAGAATATCTGGTCATCAGTTAGTGACCTCAAGCTCAAGTGCACTTGGGTTATGCAGCAGGACAATGATCCGAAACACACCAGCAAGTTCACCTCTGCATGTCTAAAGAAAAAGCAAAAGTTAGGTTTTGGAGTGGCCTAGTCAAGTCCAGACTTAAATCAGATTGAGATGCTGTGTCATGACCCTAAACAGGCAGTTCGTGCTTGAAAACCCTCCAGTGTGGCTGAATTAAAACAGTTCTGCAAGACTGGGCCGAAATTCCTCCACAGTTATGTGAAAGACTCTTCGGCAGTTTTCAGTAACGCATGATTGCAGTTGCTGCCACCAATGGTGAAATAAATATGTAAAACATGTCACAGTATTGCACCACCCTGCTACCAGTAATGTTTTATAAGGTGAGCTTGACAGAAACAAGCTGTCTTAAATATTTGAGAACAGGGTGACACTGTGTTTCCCAGCAAACCCTGAGGTGATAAAGTAAAATTTAAATTGCTAGAGGACATGTTCATTTGTCATCTTCGTCAGCTTTTGCTAATGTTTCTGGGTAAAAAGATTTCAGGGAATGAAATCTGAGTCACCAGAGAAGGCCACAGATGCAACAGAAAGTAAAATGTACGTGTATTATATTTAATATCTAGTGAGTGCAGTCAGATTATCTTTCCACAAGATGGGACAGGGGAGACATTGCAGACAGCTGCATCAACATGGTGATTTAACATTGATACTAACTCATCTTAACTGGTTTAACAGGTATCATCTTTTAGTTCCCTGCTCTCAAAATGTATGCATGCCAGTATACACTTCTTTGAAACTAGGTAATGGCTTCTACACCTGACTTTTTGTTGAGCTTGCCCATGTGACTTGCACACACAGACATGTACTTCCCTTTTGAGGGCTTTGGAAGCACCAGTGTGTTTAGGAAGTCTTTCCACTCCGCTTTTGTGTGAAGAGTGTTTTGTTGGTGACTTTGCAGAAGTGAGGCTGGCTCCCAGGCCACTTTGTCTTTGAATTGTTGCCTTTCACTTCCTCTTAATATATATTTTAGTCTTTGGCTTTGGGTATTTTGTGTGTACATGCAAATTTTAATCTATTACCCCTAACCTTTTCAGGCAGTGACCCCTCTGACCAAGTGACCATTTTGGAATAGAGGAACAATTAATTCAGCATTGTTTAGTATTTGTATACCACTGATGGTGCAGTATCTTAAAAATATATAGTGTATTAAATCATTCACTGTACACCGAGCAAATGTGGCAGTATTTTAAAAAAATGTGGCTGTAAAGATATCTGTCAAAGAAATTCTGACATTTTCACCTGCAGTGCCACTCCTGGTGAGGCCACGTGCTGGTGAACATCAGTCTGTGCATCTCTGTGTTGATGACGGAGAAACACTGAATTGATTTTCTATTTTGCTGACAGGAAGATGTCCCTCGGGGCAGCGCGTCTTAACATGTCAGGGTTCAGGCATGGCCCTCTGTGTGTCTGTGTGTGTGTAAGCTAGATGTTTCTGTGAAAACATTCCTCACCAGGATAGTGTGTGAGCTGGTCTGTCGGTCTGTATATTACTTTGTGTAGATTTGGTTACAGTCTGTGTTTTGACATTTTTCTATCCCATTTATGGTTTTATTGTTGTGAATTTTTGGTACTGAGATGTTACATAAGATGATTTGCAGTATAGTACACACCTACTTTAGAAGAGGTTATGATATGGAGCCACATCTTTTTTTTATGCTACCGTTATGTGAACAGTCATCAGGCTAAAAGATCCCTCTCAAAATGACTCATCTAATGAATCATTATCAGTTCAGGTTGGTTTATTCACCTTATTGATATTCTTCATGGAGTTTACCTAACGTGTTTATACACTGTTTGTACGTACATAGAGTAGCATGCAGTGTGTAACCACAAGGTGTGAATAACACTGAAATATATAAAGCTAATTATCACAGCTAATTATTGGAGTGCACTGACAGACTGATTGTCAGTGCCGGGACTGAACTGACCTGCTGCATGTTGAATAAGTTGAGGGTGGAGTACATGATGACCTGGACAGTGGCCAACAGAGCGGGATATGAGGGAGGAAATTCAAGTGTTGATTGTTGTTAACTCTGTATGTGTGCACATGTGCACGACTATCCTCACAACTTCAGATTATTCTGGGTGTTGAACACTAGATTTTAGGTTAGTGAGTATCGTCGCACGTGTGTGTGTGTGTGTATACACTATTTTGATGAGACAAAAGAAAGGAGGTGACACTCTAAACAAACAGGACAGAGAGAGTCAGATAGTTAGTCATTACCCTCAGCCCAGACTATTGTTGACAGCACACACTCACTGTATGCTTTAGCTTTGCAGTGTATCTATCCCATAATAAACCTCTCTCTCTTTCTCTGTAACCCTCCCCCCATTATAACTTGTATGCAGCTACTGAAACAATAGTATTTACTCCACAGACCCTCTGGATCCCATCAGCTCCCAACAGGAAGACAAACACAGAGGCACACAAATACACACTACTGTACACTGCAGTCTGTATATGGATTATGTACCATTGGACATACAAAACATTGTGTTTGTAATGTGACAGGATTAAATACAGTTCAGAGGTCAGATAGACAAAAGGAATAGTTAATCTCACTGGCTTTGTTTACAGCTGTACCTTCAAAATCACAAGAAAATGTTTATCTAGTTTATACTGTTAGTCTGACTAACTGCAAGAAACAGATGGAGATATTATGGCAACGGCCTACATGGGGTCAATATGGGACTTCTGTTCTATGTGTCCTGGTGGTTCAGTTAACCAAGTCCCATGTTATTTAACTCTGATGCTCCATGTGCTGTCAGATAATAGCAACAATGCCAAATGAAGAACTACCACAGCAATATCACTGTATATAACCTATGCTTGTAGTGTAGGTTTATTTTAAGTTATTAACAATGAGGAAGTGAAACTCAATTAAATTGGACACTTTCTGCCTTCTTATAAATTTGATGTATAACTGTATGAAGTAATATTTGCTGTTTTGGACAGTAAAAACTAATCCTTTTACTGCTTGAAACACTTACATATTATAGGACTCTGACCTGGAAAGAATGAAAACAGCTGAATTGACAGGGCATTTCTCAATATACATTTCTTCTCCGTCATTTATACAGTGTATAAACACACACATGCTGTAAATAAGCATGATACAAGCAGAAGTGAAAGTATTAGGGAAATATTTTGCATAAGCTGCCAGCACCCACCCTTCTAAACAGATGCACAGCCATGACACATATATACCAACAGACATCAGCCACAACGTTTGCTTGGCAAATTGAACATTTTGTGTCCGGTCCACTGAGCAAACATGAAGTGCACACATGAAAATCGTTCAACTCCAGCTTGTGGCTGCGGGCGTGAAGTCATGGCTGTGCAGTCACAATGTCACAGAATTGATCAGCAGTTTGTTGGAAACAAAAGCTTGTGGTTCCACGAGTAGTGCAATTCACACTCTGAAGTCAGACGCACGCAGATGTTGACTGAAATAAATCATACATCATGGGAGAGATCTAACAAATGGCTACATCATTTTTGATATTTTTTTTAATTTATAAAGACTTAGATTTAACTCTGTTCTGCTTTACTGTATCATGCTACTGTAAGAATAAAGCTCACTCTCTAGTGTGACAGACAGCAACAGGTTGACGCTGCCTACAGCCTGTAACCCCCCTCACTCTCATACATACACAAACACACCCCTATCTACTGAGGTCACTCATACAAACAAGTACCATGATAAAACCATAAAATATTGTTATGGTAATTTGTAACTGCACCATCATAGAAATTACCAAAATGATTCACCCATTAACATGTCATCGTGCTTCCATAGTCCATCCTTTATCTTAAATAAATCTTTTCCGGGTAAAGATCACGGGGTAGCCAATCCCAACTGTTATTGGTCAAGAGGCAGGGTACACTCTGGCCTATCACAGGACTGTCATGTAGAGACAGACAACCATTTACACCTATAGACAAAGGCACCTGGCTGGCTGGTGGATTCAAACCCAGGTCCTGGGTCAGTTTTAGGCCTGATTCACAATACAATAAATGTTGATGTAAGTGTAAGTATACAGAACTTCTTTGCATTGTTAGACTACATTATTTAATTACTATTTTTGCTGTGTTTACTCTCTTTTAATTAGACATAAACTAGGGAGTTAAAACTACAAAGACCATGTATTTCAAGAACTGTCTGCAAAAATATATACAAACTAGTGTCTTAAAATGTTGTTGGTGGTTGTTTCATCAGCTACTGTGATCAGTCAGCTGAAACAGCACCAGAGCAACACTACACTACAGTTCTTGAACTACGGAAAGCGCCATGGTAAAACACAACGTCCGCTCTTCAAGGAAGGCTTTCCACAGGACTTTGGAGTCTTTCTGTAGAGAGGTCAGACACTGATGTTAGACGAGGAGACCTGGCTCACAATGTCCGTTCCAGTTCATCCCAAAGAAGCTTGATGGGGATGATCTCATTGCAGCAATGACAGCTGTACATTATTTGTCCTATTGCCTGTACCATGTATTTGTAACATGGACAATAACATGGTACTTGGGAAGCACCATGGTACCCAAAATACCATCCACTGTCATCACAATACTACAGTACCTTTTACTTTGGGCAGATACAACAGTTTGATTGATAATGTCAGATTGTAAATATTATTTTTTGTTAAATCAAACAATAGTCTAGGAACATTGGCTCCAGTGTTCTGACCATGTTTCTCTTTTTCGCTGCAGGTTTCAGAAGCATGTCCACACATACAGGATCCTCCCAGATGATGAAGGATTTTTGGCCGTACAGGTAAAGAGAACAGACACACACACGACCCAGCACACACATAGTCCACTGAGGTTAACTGTGTGCATGTGTGCAGCACAAACTGTGTTTGCTTCAGGAGCAGCTGGCAGGCAGAGATGCTTTAGTTGGCACTGAGCTCTATCACTAACACACACTCAAACAAGCAGCCTCTTTGTGCCTTGTGGCCAACAGCTGTTAAGACCCCACCACCCCCAGCCACACACACACACACACACACAGAGCAACATAACACTTCAGACAGTTCGTGTGAAACATCCCAGACATCACTGCTATAGGATTTTTGGGGTCATAGTTGTGACACCGAAATGAGACGAGTCAAATTCTGCTTCATGGAACCAAATTTGTTTACCAAAATAGTCCTTCCTGGTTTGAATTATATTTAGACTACTGGGTCATATTTGCTTACACAACATTAGATGTAGAACAATAGGGGCCTCCAGAGATTTCAACAACACAACTACTTGTAGCCAAGGAGTTTGGATACAATTGTTCATTCCACATAGAAAATAACTTTCTTTCACTTCCTCTGTCTCTTGGTGTATCTCTTCCCGTTTCCCTTCCTCCCTGTCTCTCTCAGACATCCCAGGGCGTGCAGCCTAAGCGGTTCAAAACATTACCAGAGTTGGTATCATTGTACCTGCAGCCCAGCCAGGGTCTGGTCACCACCCTGCTCTACCCAGTGGACAGAGAGGAAACAGTCAATGATGACAGAGACTATTCAGGTATCTCTAGAGCAGATATAAGCACACTCACCTGAGGTATCTCTCCGCCCCTTTAATTGCATCTACTTTTCTCTCACTTGCGTGTTTTCTTTTAGCTCATAGTTAGTCTTTACGTTACAGAAGAAGCAATGAAAATATGTGAAGAGAGAGGAAATGAAGACTTATATTTTTAGAGAAATTAGTAGTTGAATCAACAACTGAAACAATTTGTTGCTTGTGACGGTGGCTCAGCTGATGATCCAGGTTCTTCTTTAAGTTTGGAATTTGCCAACACTCAACATTATCAAAACTGCATTGGGACAGTTTTTCTTTTCTTTTCTGTTTATTTTTATTTGGCAAACACTACTGTTCAAAATTTTGGGGTCACTTAGAAAAGATGTTGTTTTTAAAAGAAAAGCAGATCAGCTGATGATCAGAAATAAGTGTAGATATTGTTAATGTAATAAATGACTATACTGGCTGTTTAATTAATGGAATATCCATGTATTGTATAGAGGCCCAATGTCAGCAAACATTAGTCCTGTGTTCCAGTGTTATGTTTGCTAATGCAATGTGAAAGGCTAACTGATCATTAGAAAACCCATTTGCAGGTATGTTTGCATAGATAAAAACATGCACATTTTCATGGAAAAAGAAAAAGGAAATTCCTAACCCCAGTCTTGTGAACAGCAGTGTATACAGTGCTCAGTTTGTTAGACTCTCTTCATTGTACAGACAACATTTACTATTTACTGGCAGCAACAAATGTAAGTTTATTGATTATTAGAGTCCTTTGTAATTATTATTTTTAATCTATATTTGTTGTCTGTTTGGGGGCATTAAAATAAACAGTAGTTCTGTAAATTCACTTTTTATTCATCTATAGTGTAATAATTATAATATTTTTATTATTGTTAGAATTTTTTTAATTTACCTGAATGTTTTAGACAAATTACTGTTTCTACCTGACACTCTCTACCTGACACTGGGATTTCCAGTCTCATACCTGACTGAATGAAAGTTTTTATCAGCCTCTGCTTCTCTATCTCATTATATATGCATGTTCATGGTACAGAATAAAAAGGAAAATACCAGAGCTTATTCCTAATGAAAAGTATACTTTTTGTGGTTATTTTGTTAAACAGACCCACAGAATAAAGAGAACTGAACTATCAGGTAAAGGACAGCAGCTTCCCTAGTGTCATTGTTAACTTTCTTTTTCTGTGATTGGTAGATGGGGAGGATGAGAAGCCGCCTCTTCCTCCTCGCTCTGCCTCTACATCGACTCCTCCTGGGCTAGACACACCTACAGACAGGTACAAACTTATTTCATTGTGTCAAAGTAACAACAGTAATATGTACACATTAACAGTCATCCACAGCAGGGTTTCTTAACCCTGGCTAAGGCAGTGGGGCAGCGGTTAGGGTTGGGGATGTGAGCATGATGTGACCCGTCAACACTATTGTAGTGCCTTATCCCAACTGCTGCAGTGACGCTGCTCCGTATCCACAGGTCACTGTGGTGCGAATGTGTAAATGTGTCTTTTGTCAGGAAAGAAATTTTTAAAAAAAAGTTAACCTTGTGGCTCTCACAACCGCAGCGCACACACAGAAAAAGGCTGCGTAACTGTGATTATGTTACTAAAAATAGTAACCAGAGGTGTCACTACGCACACACACTCCTCACAGTGCCTCATTTATCATGTATAATGTGGACACTCACAGATCATGCATCTTGCCTGCATATTAACATCAAACATAATAATTAGTCTCTCACTAAATGATCATGAACACACACACACACACACATTCATTAAAACCCCCAGTTCTCCTTGTGTGCCTCTCTGTTTCTTCACAGTGAAGGAAAGCCACATCCTGTTAACAACCACATTGCTCACACATAATGCAAGGCTTTTGATGAAGTGGTAAACTGCAGTATACTGTATGTGTGTGTATACATGTGTGTGCGCTCATATATGTGTGGATTAAGCTATACTTCAATCATTTATGCAGCGTTATGGTCACAGTGGTCTTCATTTATCAAGTTGAAAGAGCTGTAATATCGGCCGTGGAAATAAAACTGTGGCACCTTCTGCATTTGATTCACAAAATTTTCCTAAAGCACAGACAGTGAAGGAATGAGGCATCACCTTCTTAATTTATACTTGACCTTTTTAATAATCTCCTTTTGCAGACTTGTTAAAAATAAGTCTTGGCTCAGGAAATATTACTTGGCTGACTTTGAAGCCACAGTGTGGAAAATATCAATGCAGAGATTTACAGAATTAAAAGTGCAAAGGTTGAATCCTTGTTGTGGAGTTCAGAATCCAAAGCAGGGTTTTATTTGACCATATTCAAATTGGAAACACAAAAATTGCAACAGTTGAATTATCTGTTAGCAGGAATTCTTGCTCCTTCATATGAAATAGTATTGCATAGTTTGTAAAGCTAAATAAGGAAGCAACTTTTCTATCTTAACTAGACCATTTAAATATTCACACTACAGTGAAATGGTGAAATGCATGTGGCAGGACGGACGTAAGTCAGTCAGAGGAAATGTGTGATTTTGAAAGTCCTGACTGCACACAAGTGGCTCTCACAGACTCGTACACATTCAACACTTTGCAGAAATCGCAACTATGAAGAAAATTTTTCATTTCTTATAAAAGGGATATAGTTTCTCCCCAATATTGATATTTATTTTTTAAGTATCAGCTGGAAAAAATGTGTGTGTGTCTCATGGCAGCAATGACAATAAAAGAAATACAGCAGGTGAAATAAATAAGACTAAACAACCACTGATAGTAACGAACACTGGAACATGCAGCGTTAGAGAAATCTGAGACAAGTTAACACTATACTGAATATGTAACTGATAATGCCGATTGAAGGTGGTGATAAATGCTCATGGGATTTTATTTGTGTTTGTTTTAGTGCTCCAGCAGCTAATGGCCTGAGCACCATCTCCCATGAGTACCTGAAGGGCAGCTATGCTCTGGACCTTGAGGCGGTCAAACAGGGAGCCTCCTCCCTGCCTCACCTCAACAAGACACTAGTGGCCTCCTGCAAGCGGCTTAATGGGTAAGAAGGCCACACCAGCACATCTGTAGACAAACATATCCCACAGACACAGGGTTGTTTCTTATATTCATCTGCTCATTATGCTATTGACTTAATATACTGTAGGATTAGCTCTGGTTGTGAAGAGCTACCTGCACCTCGCCTCTGTGTCGTTTACGTGTTGTACATAGACATAACGAAATCACATGGTTATTAATTATCTGACAGTTGTGCAGCTGTAATGTTCCCCTAAAAATGGTAAGACTTAGTTTCCCTACAGATGGACAGATAATATTTTTATTATGCTTTGAGAGAACTAAAGTGTTTCTCTCTCTGTTTCTCCTAACAGAGAGGTAGATAAGGTTCTGTCTGGCCTAGAGATCCTGTCTAAAGTCTTCGATCAGCAGAGTGCCTTCATGGTCTCCAAGATGATTCAACAGGTAGAGCAGCAGAGTGTTTATATGTTTCCTGCTCTTTCTGTACAACACATATATTTAACTTATTTTACTAAAGTTCATGTTAAATAGAAACAATGAAGTGTTTTTACCTTGTTATACAATAAAGCTCTTCATAGACACAGTAGTCAATCTGAATAATTGATTAAAAGTCACAGGTTCTTGTAACAGTCTTAATGTAATTGGACATATTATTACACACCAATGAGTATTTATTTATCGTTTCTTGCAGGGTCTTCTGACATAACAAATTTAATCATATTACATGCGAACATGCTGTTTGAATTTAAGTTTGAAGTAAAACAACAAAAACATTTACACATGGGGCTAAAACTTTAATCATATGTTATAAAATTGTTAAATGTTTCAGTTTGCTGTGCAATTTTACATTCTGTTATGCATGCTGCCCTTTTAAGCTGAAAGTCATTAAATTGCCCTATTTCCGTGGTAAAGTTAATAAGCATGAGCTCTGCTTGTGTGTACTTCTTTCTTCTCCCTCAGTCAGTGAATCAGGGTGGAGACCAGGAGCTGGAGAACCTTGTGACTAAGCTGGCAGTCCTCAAAGACCTGCTGTCCTCCATAGAGAAGAAGGTAGACACATAAACTGAATTCAGGTTGAGTGGGTATCTGTACACACACGATCACTTCTGCTCTCTCCATCTGTCTCTCTTTGTGTTTAGGTCTATGCACGCACACACACACTCGTGCAGACACATGCAGCTGTTAGCTGGAGGTGGTCAGTTTAGATAACCCTCTACATGTAATGGATCATTTGTCTGTAGCCCTGCCAGCTGCATGTGTATCCCAGCGGGCTGGTGTGTGTCTTCTTGGGACCTTGACACATAACACATGGAAGAGACACAGATGGAGAAGGATAGGGGGGATTTTGTGACATATTTAGACTCAAGCCATTGGTTAAAAGCTATTTTCATAATATGTAATACTTACACAACTAGATAGAGACTGTGAACCATGTGATATAACTTTTATTTGGTTTTGTTTTGCCTAACAGGAATTGTTGGCACAGTGAACCTATCCAATTAGATTTTTTGCTTTTTATCTCTACTGTGCAACTAAATTTTGGCCAGCTCTGCCGTGTTACTGGGTCAAATCCTACGTTTCTACTTTGATTTCAGTGGTAAGAAGGGGCTTAAAGAGGCTGGCAAGGAAATGGTCTTAGTGCAGTCAAACTACACAAATCATATGACGTCAGTGACTCCACCTTCGCTGTTCCTGTTTGTTTGCGTTTAGGAAATGGGGAAACTGTTCCCTTGTCGACACCAACCCTGATGCTGAAAACAATACTGTGTCCTTTTCATATCTATGTTGCTTTCCCGCTTTTATTTTTTCATCTTATTTCTACTAATTGTTTCTCCTCCCGCCCCTCCTCTTGTTTCTTCCTTCAGGCTCTGAAAGCTCTGCAGGACATGAGTTTATCCTCTCCATGCTCCCCCCCTCCTCTCTCTATGCGTCATAGCAAAGCCATCCCTGTGCAGGCCTTTGAGGTATGTGTACACACACACACACACACACACACACACACACACACACACACACGTATATATATATATATATATATACATGTGTGTGTGTATATATATATATATATCTCAAGAAACTATGGTTTTGTTTACTACAGAACAGACTG